>OU342742.1:281773493-281989648 GCA_910589775.1 Avena eriantha | reverse complement strand
CTTTAGAGACCACACATGGATCCACCAGTGTCATTGCATGTGTGTTCTTTTTACTAACAACAATTAGAGTCATTTCATGATTATTCTTTTCACATACCACATATGGATCCACCAGTGTTACTGAAATGTGTGTTCTCTTCAGAGACCACACATGGATCCACCAGTGTCATTGCATGTGTGTTCTTTTTACTAACAACAATTCAAGTCATTGCATGTGTGTTATTTTCATAATCCACCTATGGATCCACTAGTGTCATTGCATGTGTGTTCTTTTCACACTCCACCTATGGATCCACTAGTGTCATTGCATGTGTGCTCTTTTCACAATCCACCTATGGATCCACCGGTGTCATTGAAATGTGTGCTCTTTTTACTAACAACAGCCAGAGTCATCGCATGTGTGTTCTCTTCAGAGACCACACATGGATCCACCAGTGTCATTACATGTGTGTTCTTTTTACTAACAACAACTGGAGTCATTTCATGACTATTCTTTTCACATACCACATATGGATCCACCAGTGTCATTGAAATGTGTGTTCTTCTTACTAACAACAGCCAGAGTCATGGAAATGTGTGTTCTCTTCATAGACCACACATGGATCCACTAGTGTCATTGCATGTGTGTTCTTTTTACTAACAACAACCAGAGTCATTGCATGTGTGTTCTTTTCACATACCACATATGGATCCACCAGTGTCATTGCATGTGTGTTCTTTTCACAATCCACCTATGGATCCACCAGTGTCATTGCATGTGTGCTCTTTTTACTAACAACAACCAGAGTCATTGCATGTGTGTTCTCTTCAGAGACCACACATGGATCCACCAGTGTCATTGCATGTGTGTTCTTTTTACTAACAACAACCAGAGTCATTGCATGTGTGTTCTTTTCTCATACCACATATGGATCCACTAGTGTCATTGAAATGTTTGTTCTCTTCAGAGACCACACATAGATCCACCAGTGTCATTGCATGTGTGTTCTTTTTACTAACAACAACTGGAGTCATTGCATGTGTGTTCTTTTCACAATTCACCTATGGATCCACCAGTATCATTGCATGTGTGCTCTTTTTACTAACAACAGCTAGAGTCATTGCACGTGTGTTATCTTCAGATATACATGGATCCACTAGTGTCATTGCATGTGTGTTCTTTTTACTAACAACAACTGGAGACATTTCATGTGTGTTCTTTTCACAATCCACCTATGGATCCACCTGTGTCATTGCATGTGTGCTCTTTTTACTGACAACAGCCAGAGTCATTGCATGTGTGTTCTCTTCAGAGACCACATGTCAACACCCGGATTTTTAATCCCAAATGCCTGTTATGCCATACATCGCAATCCCAGGATTACCATTTTTGCGAGACATAACATATTGGATATCATAGTACTTCATCCATTACAAACCATAATAAGGTCTTACACGAATAAAGGATCTCATGATCCAGTCTTAATACAACAAGCAACGGAATAAATAATAAGCGTAGCGGTGGGGTCCATCTTAAAAGTCATAGGCAATGCTGATGATGAGAGATGATCCTAGTTGTCGTAGCCGTCCTCCTGTCCTCCTTCCGGGTAGTCCTCCAAATAGTCTGGCCATAGGAATAGCCAGGGACAAAAGCTATGAGTACTCTATAAGTACTCGCAAACTACCACTAACAAGTAAGATAGTTCTAGTAGGAAATGCTAACTCTAAGTTTATTTGTAAAGTTAAGTTTGAAACCTAAGCTGAGTTCAGAAACAAAGAAAGATAAAATAAAGTTTAAAATCACCTAAGTGGGAACTTAGTTGGCATAGTCACAACGATGTTGTGGTCAAGTCAAGTCACAATTCATTTCATAAGTCATTTTGAAAACCTCTGACAACGGAACAGTATGGCCACTCCAACTGTCCATAACCACGAACGCGGCTATTCGAATAGTTTGACACTCTACAGAGGTGGTACACTTTCACCACAAAATTTGATACATCTATTAGGGATAAACCTGAATCATCATACTTAGTATGCGGATAATCAAACATAACCTTTCCTTTACACACTCTAGTATAAGCACCTCTCCTATGATCTTGGCCTTCCAGCCATGACCATCTGTCATCCTGGGCACAGCATAGGTGGACAACATTGAGAGGTAGCCTCAGCTCAAACCTCTCCCACGAGGGAACTAATACAAATGCATATAAACTTCCGGCTAAGCCTTACCCAATTCAGGTATTGTGGTTGTACGGTAAATTTGGAATGGTATCCCATCTGAACCCAACCATCTGTTTTTATAAAAGGGCTAAGGCTCATGCCTCAACATTTTCATCATCATCATAAACCATTTGTTTTCTCAACACCTGTCAAAACATCTCAATAGAATGACTCATCATTCCAAGGTTTTCACAAGTCATTTTCACCAAGTACTCCCATCTAAAGTGATCAAGTTTTTGGTTTAGCTCTAAACTACTAAGTTAAGAGTGTTCACTAATGTGGTATGCTAATATCAATCTCATGCCATAGAATGACATCTAAGTCTAACTAGATAGGTCAAGTTTTATACTCTTTATGCTACCTATAAACAAAGTAAAGAACTTTGGAAAAGTAGAGAAAGTAAATCTTATAAATAAAACTTGGAGTAGGTAATAGTCAAAATGTATAACCAAGCATGCCTATTGCATCTTGCTTAGGTTATCTATCTTGCAAGGTTTTGCTTGCATAGTTAAGACACTTGCAAGTGTTAGCTTGCATTGTTAATGATGGCTTGCCTTGGTTGGTGAAGTGGTTGTAATTCTCTTCCTCCTCTTCTTGGTAGAACTCCTCCTCCTGGAAGCCTTGTTCGGTACGATTGTCTATAAATACATACGGGATACATAATCACCAAACAATACTTAACTAGTCTACTTAGCACACTAAGGCACACACATTGGATGATCTAGTATCATCACAAACATCACAAGGTTTAATGAACTAGTTTCATTCTTTTTATTTGAGAAAAGTAATTTCTACTCATTGAAATTTAAGTAAGATTTAATATTCTCCATTTAAAATATGGGATCATGTGGACACATGTCATAACCACATATTCTTACACATGGGAATGTGATTTAAAGGTTGGATCACATTTTAATAAGTTTAAGTTTAATAATTAATGATTTAAACTGACTAGAAATGCCTATATAGCATTATTTTGGTACTAGTCCAAAGTCACTGTATGCAAACCTTAATATTACTACATATTCAGATAGGTATGGTTAAATGTGATTTTTGAGAGTTGGAATCAACTCAAAAGCTATTATGGTTGATTTTAGAAAAATGTTTGAAGGTGAAAAAGCTTTTGTCTTGTTAGTTTAGCTAGGAGAGATCTCTAACTCTAAATGATTTAAATCCAAGAATTGGAATCACTCAATTTGGATTTGTATAACTCTCTGAATTGATTTTCAAACTAAGGGACAGATTCTAGTTTAAATCTAAAAAGAAAATCCTAATTTGAATCACAGGGCCAGCGCGGGAAACTAATTGGGCCGGCCCATGTACACTCCGCGGCATAGAGGACAGCTGACAGGAGGGGTCCACATGTCAGCGGTACATCTCACGCGAAGCGGTACGGGCGATATGGACCGCATGATTAGAACTAGATCAATGACTCACGGTCGTCGTCGACGATGAACACGTCGCCGGCGAGACAGAAACCTAGCTACGCGGCGGGGGTGCAGTGGGGGCGTACCAGGGCTCTAGAGAGTGCGGCGAGGCGGGCAAAAGAACGAGTCAACGACGGTGGGCTCTGGCGAAGTCGCGGTAGAGGCTAGGGTGGACGAAATCGATGGGGGCGTCTCCTCCTCTGCTGTGGCTTCCTCCGGTGAAATTCTAGCAACTAGGTGCTCGAGCTGCTCTGGCGAGAGGTGGGGAAGGACTGGTGGTGAGAGGGGAGTTGAATGGTGTGGCGATTGAGGCTGGGGAAGGCCTCCTTATATAGGCTCGAGGAGGGGACCGAGGGGGCTACGGCGAGCTCGTCGGTGACGACGATACATGGTGCTATCGGCATGGGCTGCGTAGGTAGACGGTGGCTTGCCTCTTGGCGGTCCTCTATGGCTTTATGGCGATGCTAGGGGCGGTGGCCAACGGTCGTGAGCATCGTGCACTCTGGGAGACAGGGGCAGTGTTCGACATGGTTCCCGGCGAGTGTGGGTCGAGCGGCGGGGTACGGCCATGTCTGGCGGGGTGAGGTGGTCAAGGCGGAGCGGCGCCTGCGGTTTGGTGTCGAGGCGCGGTCTGTGGCGTGCTAGCGGTGATGGCGCTCTGGCGTGCTCTGGCGCGGCGCAGAGAGGATAGTGTGGCGCTTCTCTGGGGTGGTTCAGTGGCTATCTATGGTCGTGGGGTGGACCGCGGACGGCGGTGAGGTGGCGCCTTGCTTCCTGGAGCAGTGGAGAGGGGTTGGCGGTCTGCTGTGGCATTGGCAAGGTTGGCCGGCGGACATGGCGTCGGGGTGGTGTTCCACTGCTGCTAGGGACTAGGGGATTAGCTGGTTTCGGCCTGGTTAGAGCTAGGAGGGACAGAGGGATTAAATGGGGTGCAAATGGGTGGAAATCCCCTATAGAAACATTGAAGTGACTAGTGGTGGTTCTGTGCCTGCCAGGTGTTTGACCAAATGACCGAAAGAATGCAAATTTGGAATTTTGAAATGAATTTTGGTGGAGTGGTTTGTCACATGCTTAAGCATCTGTGGTTGCTAGGATTTGCCAAATGGAATTCATTTGGATGGTTTTTGGAAAAGTGTGATCTATACATATGAACTAGATTCCATTTTCAATTGTCATTTAAAATTAGAGTTTAAATGTTTTTGGCAGAACACAAAGTGGGCCTTGGTACATCACTACTTGTACTGGCAAGGGGTGCAAAGATCCACAATTCTCTCTGTTGGAAAATGAGTGCTAGGAATACCCAAAGTGGGCTAGGTGATTAAAATGGCAAAAGTGACCATTTCCTTTTGATTTCTTTTTCTTTGGTTTTTGCTTGGGAATGATCTAGATGATGTGACTTCCATCATACAATCATTTTACAACCATTAGAGCAAACAATCATGGCATTTCAAACAACTCCTATTTTAAATGCACACACACATATGAATGCTTAAAGATTTTAAATCGAAAAAGGTTTTGTTAACCCTAAATTGGGTAGATTTAATCTTGATAACTTGGATTAAAGTTTTGGGATGTTACGAACCTTCCCCCCTTAAACAAAATCTCGTCCCGAGATTTAAGAAAGAAAACTAGGAACTAAAGAGATCTGGGAATTCAGTCCTAATGTAATCTTCTCGCTCCCAAGTGGCTTCTTCTTCGGTATGGTTGCTCCATTGGATCTTGAGAAATTTGATACTCTGGGTCCTGGTGGTTCTATAAGCTTCCTCCAAGATACGGATGGGCACTTCACGATACGTCAGATCTTTGTTGATATCAACAGCTCGGTGATCGATGTTCTTGAAAACTTCAGTCTTCTCCAGCACTTCTAAGCATTTGCGAAGTAACGAGATATGGAACACATTATGGATGGCTAAAATCTCTTCTGGCAGTTCCAGTTGATAAGATACTTATCCTCGGTGATTCAGAATCTTGAAGGGTCCAATATATCTGGGGGCTAACTTTCCTTTCAGACTAATACGTTGCTTTCCTTTCAATGGCAAAACCTTGAGATACACAAAATCTCCGACATTGAAAGTCAGGTCTCTCCTTCTTTTGTCAGCATAACTCTTCTGTCTAGATTGGGCGGTCTTGAGGTGGTCACGGACTTTGTGAACTTTCTCTTCGGCTTCTCGTAGGATGTTGGGTCCAAAAATCAGACTCTCTCCTACTTGCGACCAATTCAAAGGAGTACGACACTTTCTTCCGTATAGGAATTCAAATGGTGCCATTTGCAAACTGGCTTGATAGCTGTTGTTGTATGAGAATTCTGCGAAAGGCAGACAATCTTCCCATTTTGATCCATATTCTGACACACAAGCCCTCAACATATCTTCTAAGATTTGGTTGACTCTTTCAGTCTGTCCACTGGTTTGCGAGTGATAAGTTGTGCTGAAATTCAACTTGGTTCCTAATCCTTCTTGGACTTTCTGCCAAAATTTCGAGGTAAATTGGGTTCCTCAATCCGACACTATGGTCTTGGGGGTTCCATGCAAACTGATGATTCTAGTAATGTATAATTCTGCTAGCTTCGAACTTTGGTAGGTTGTCTTGATAGGTATAAAATGAGCTACCTTGGACAGTCTATCAACGATGACCCAGATTGAGTCATTCCCCCTACTAGAAGTAGGCAAACCGGTGATAAAGTCCATTCCGACGGAATCCCATTTCCATTCTGGAATCTGCAATGGTTGCAACAGTCCTGTGGGCCTTTGATGTTCCGCTTTGACTCTTTGACAGATATCACACTTGGCGATGTAGCTTCTGATTTCTCTCTTCATCTTGTGCCACCAAAATTGCTCTTTCAAATCCTGATACATCTTCGTTCCTCCGGGGTGGATAGAATAAAGAGTATCTTGAGCTTCTTGCATGATAACTTGCTTCAGCTTTGAATCTGCTGGCACACAGATACGTCCTTTGTACCACAAAACTCCTTCATCTTCGGTGAATCCGGGTACCTTCCCTGTACTAATACGACGTTTGATTCCGTCGATACTTTCATTTCCCTTCTGGGCTTCCTTAATTTGGCTAAGTGGGTTGAAGTTCAATGCTAGCTAAGAATCCTTTGCTAACTAGCTCAGTACTAAACTGCTCCAACTCCTCATACAAACTTGGTTGCTTCTCCTTGATCATGGTGTTTAATCTATACGGCAATCTGCTAAGAGCACCCGCTACCACATTGGCTTTGTCGGGGTGATAGTGAATGTCAAGGTCATAATCCTTAATTAACTCTATCCATCTCCTTTGCCTCATATTCAGATCCTTCTGAGTGAAAATATACTTCAAGCTTTTGTGATCTGAGTAAATCTCACAGTGATTACCCATAAGATAATGACGCCATGTCTTCAATGCCAAAACTACGGGCTAACTCAAGATCATGGGTAGGATAGTTCTGCTCATGCTGCTTCAGTTGTCGAGACAAATAGGCAATGACTTTGCCTTATTGCATCAACACACATCCTAGACCAATCTTGGATGCATCACAATACACATCAAACGACTTCTTGATATCTGGCATGATCAATATTGGGGCTGAAATCAATCTCTTCTTGAGCTCTTGGAAACTTGCTTCACATTTTTCGGTCCATTCAAACTTCTTGTCCTTCTTCAGCAATTGGGTCATGGGTATTGCGATGCTCGAAAACCCTTCTACGAACTTGCGGTAATATCCCGCTAATCCGAGAAATGCACGGACTTGGGTTTGAGTGGTTGGGGCTTCCCATTCTTCAACATCTTTGATCTTGGCAGGATCAACAACGACTCCTCCGGCAGACACAATATGTCCTAGGAATCCTACTTCTTTCAGCCAAAACTCACATTTGCTGAACTTGGCATACAACTGATGCTCTCTCAGGGTTTCAAGGATGATTCTCAGCATGCTCTTCTTCTGACTTGGAGTAGATAAGAATATCGTCGATAAACACCACGACAAACTTATCTAGGAAATTCATAAAGATCTTATTCATGAGATTCATGAAATAAGCAGGGGCATTGGTTAATCCAAAAGACATGACCGTATACTCGTATAATCCATATCTGGTGGTAAAGGCAGTCTTTGGAATATCCATTGCACAAATCTTAAGTTGGTGATAACCAGTCCTAAGATCGATCTTAGAGAACACTCTGGCACCAGTAAACTGATCAACCAGATCCTCTATCTTTGGCAAGGGGTACTTGTTCTTGATTGTGACGTCATTCAGCTTCATGTAATCTGTGCACAAACGGTTGCCTCCATTTTTCTTGTCGACGAATAACATGGGCGATCTCCATGGCTATGCGCTTGGTGGAATTAAGCCTGTTGCCAACATAGCATCCAACTGCTTCTTCAACTCCACTAACTCTGAGGGGTTCATGCTATAGGGTCTCTGGGCTATGGGCCCGGTTCCGGGGATTAGTTCAATAATGAACTCAATATCCCTATCCAGGGGCATACCGGGCAATTCAACTGGGAATACGTCGGGGTATTCACAGACTACTCTGACTTGGTCTATGGTGGGTAGGGCTAGACTCTTGTTGCACTTGAATTGACGAGGTAAGGTTTCAGATATATGCTCAACTAATACTCTAGAGCTACTGGTCATGGTGATGGCTTTCTTGGCGCAGTCAATCAATCCTTTATGCTTTAACATCCAATCCATTCCTAGTACTACTTCCAAACCTTTGGTTCCGAGTACTATTAGATTGGCATAAAAATCTATCCCATGTATTCTGATAGGTAGAGCTTTGCAAATTTTTCTAGCTTTTGTAGTTGAAACAGGTATTTGAACTATCATGACATGCTTCAAGTTGGTCGGGTGAATCTTACTTGTGCATGTAAATTCTTCGGTGACAAATGAGTGCGATGCTCCAAAATCAAACAACACTCTTGCTAAAACTGAGTTGACAGAAAACATACCTAGCACTACATCTGGTGCTTCTTGGGCTTCTTCGGCGTTCATGTGGAAGAGACGGCCGTTGTGGTTGTGAGGGTTCCCCGGGGTGAATCTTCTTCCTGGTTGAACACAACGCTGCTGTTGAGCTGGGGCATTCATATTGGCAGTGGCGGCAATCTTCTTGGGACACTCATTTTAGTAGTGACCCTTCACTCCACACTCGAAACAAGTAATATGAGACTTGTCCTTCGCTGCCACGGGCAGATCATTGCTTCCAGTTCTGGGTGCAGTGTTGTTGCTGTTCTTCTTCTTCTTGGGAGGTGCACAGTTGAGATTGCTAGAGTTGCCGGGGTGATTGTTGTTTCCTCTGGACTTCACATTTCCTCCGCTATAGTTGGGGTAGCTTGGGCGAGACATTGGGGGTCGATTCTTCCGCGGGGCATGTCCGGCAGACGGGTTGGGACGGTACTTCTGGTGACTGATGGATCTATCTTGGTGCATCATCTGATGTTTGCGGTTGTCATTTGCTTGATTAATCTTCCCTTCCATCTAAATGGCTCATGTCTACGCACTTCTATTCTTGTAGACAGTTGTTGGGCCTCCAAGTGCAGAGGTTTGTCGAACAGCAGCAAGTTTTCCGTTAAGTAGATCACCCAAGGTTTATTGAACTCAGGGAGGAAGTGGTCAAAGGTATCCCCTCTCAAGCAACCCTGCAATCAAGATACAAGAAGTCTCTTGTGTCCCCAACACACCCAATACACTTGTTAGGTGTATAGGTGCACTAGTTCGGTGAAGAGATAGTGAAATACAAGTGGTATAGACAATTATAAGTGGTAATGGTGATATAAAATAGCTTGATGGCGTGGAAAAGACTAAATTAAAACTGAAATAAAGATAGAAGCAAGCAAACATATAATAGATCTAATAGCAAACGGTGCTTCAGTGCTTAGAAACAAGGCCTAGGGATCATACTTTCACTAGTGAACACTCTCATATAAATATATTCTTCTTTATGATACTACGCTGAACTACTCTTCGGTTGGACACTCTAATTATTGGTAGGGCTATAACAGCACACCTCAAAGTTCATCTTTCCCATCTAGATAACCCCACACTATCACCTTGAGTACTAGATGGTTCAAACAAACACCACAATTTCATAAAGACATCCAACTCCAAATATAACTCATAACAAGTATTTGAAATCTCCAGCCTAAGTGCCACCATGGTGTGCACACTGTCAACTTCACACACATGGGGAGAGCAGAGATCTATTAAAGCACTTGAGTAGCAAGGTAGGTCTATAGATTACAAGCTCATGATCTCAATAAGATCATGCATAGAAAGAGACAGATGAACACATAGCTACCGGTAGAACCCTTAGCCTCGAGGAAGAACTACTCCCTCATCATCATGGGAATCAGCAACGGTGATGGAGATGGCGGTGGAGATTGATGGAGATGGCTCTGGGGGCACTTCCCCGTCCCGGCAGGGTGCCGGAACAGAGACTTTCTGTCCCCCGAATCTCCCCTTCGGTGGCGGCGGCTCTGTGGAACTTTTCATGGCTGGAGGCTTGATGATCTAGGGTTTATGCATCGGGAGGCTTCTTATAGGCGAAGAGGCAAGGTCGGTGGGCGGTCAGGGGGCCCACAGCACCTGGTGGCGTGGCCAAGGCTAGCCCGCGCCACCACATGGTGTGGCCACCCTATGGCCCCTCTCCGTCTCGTTTTCTGGCTCCGTGAGTCTTCCGGTAAAATATCGACTTTGGCTTTTTTCCCGTCCAATTCTGAGAATATTCATTTTCTGACTTTCCTGGACCCAAAAATAGCAGAAAACAGGCAACTAGCACTGTGGCATCTTGTTAATAGGTTAGTCCAAGAAATCATATGAAAAGTACTCCAAAGTGTGGACAAAACATAAGAAAGTAGATAAAACCAAGCATGGAACATCAAAAATTATACATACATTTTCAATGTATCCACATCCCCAAGCTTAACTCCTGCTCGTCCTCGAGTAGGTAAGTGATAAAAAGAAAGACTAATTTTTGAGGTGACATGCATCATCACAAACTTGATCAAAGTATTTGTAAAACATTGATAGCTGGGATCATAGTACTTTAATCATAACATGAAAGACAAAGTTCTAGCAATAAGACAAAGAAACTACGTTGCAACATGAAAAGGCACAAACAAAAGATTCATGAATAACAATGCTTTGCAAGACATTTGTTTGTTTCACATAAAGAAAACATACCATAATAGTATTCAGCTTGTCCCTCATAGAGTAGCAAGTATAAATGCATAGGACACCTTCAAAGTTCATAAGAGTGACTAGATACAAATAGTTTAAAACAAGCAATATCAGGTATGCATCAATCAACTAGCCTTGGGACAATGCACATAGAACTTAGAATGGCCACTATGCTCTCAAAGTAGGTGCATAAAGATAGAAGGTGGAGACTCAATATAATGGTGGAAGAAAGGCCTTCATAGAAGGAAGTAGAGATTCAAGTTTCATAAAGAGCTTCCAAAAATTATGGTACTTAATAGCTTTCAACTCTCATTGCCCTATCATAAGCATCTTGAAGTGATTAAGGTTAAAGTGAACAAACTATGGAGTATATGCTTGACAAAGTATAAGTTGGAAATCTCATGTCCCTTGAATACGAGGGTCGCTCCTCATGCGACTCAAGTTTAGTCACCAGTAAGTTCTTGTCATCGCAAGTACATGTGTATCATAGAGAACCACCAACGGGGTACCCCTTGCCCGATGATACGGAAGAATCCCCATATCAAAATGACAAGGCAAGCAGACAACGAGCATCTCAGCAATCTTCTTATTTACCATGGGAATATGGTGCTTTTTTCTCTCTTTCCTCTTTTCATAATGTCTTTTTTTTCTTTTTCTCTTTTTCTCAATATAGGATTCTTTTTTATAAGAAGAATGCTTCATAGACATCTCATTATGGTTACGCTGCAGGTTTCCACCATGTTAGCATGGATTAGACCAGCGGCCCAGGTGTTTCTCTAACACATATACATAACTCCATGGACTTACAAGCTCCCCTTTCATTTCACACCGACGACATCCATAGACAAAAGAGCATGATATCAACTAGGTAATAAGTACCAGTGAAATGTTGAAAGCGTTCCCCATGACAGCATGGTTCTGCTAATCCCCAACAAATAAGTGCAAGCATATACAACATAGACGACACAACGGTTCAAGTTTATTAAGGGCAATAAAAGTAAAGTGTGCCATCAAGTTCGTGAGAGCTTTAATCACTAGTTTTCTCATAACAAGTTTAATTCAGAAGGTAAACAAAAAAGCATGAATATACTTGGAATAGCATATGCTAGTAGGTAGGTATGGCGGACTCTTTGGAATAACTTGGTTTAGGGAGTTGGATGCATGAGTAGAACTCACACTTGGTTGTGGAGGCTAGCAAAAGACTGGGAGTGACCAACTAAGAGAGCAATAATGGCCATAATCATGCAGAGCGACAAAACATCATTGATCAAATCATAAAGTGATACTACAAGTTCAAAAATAAAGGATCATAAAGGCTATGGTGACTTAAGATAGTCAGAACATGGTGTGAGCATGCGCCAAGTCAACCCAAATAAAGCATCAAAGGAGAATACCACTATACTATGCTTTTAATATGCTAAAACAACGCATGATTCATCCAAGGCACATTAAGAAATCTCAATTGTTTATAACAAGTCATGCTACAGCAAAGAATACTAAGCATAAAGCCAAAACAAAATCAAGCATGGCATGACGAAGCATAGGCCACAGTCAAAAACAAGCTCTCTTTACCACTTCAGCATGAGCTTTCCTACTCTTTTCCAAACCAAACCAAACTATTTGAAAACCAATGCATGAAAGAGGGGGTCCAACCAATTTATTCAGCAAACTAAGCAAACCAAGCAAACGAAAAACCAAAATGAAAACGAAAGAGAAGACGCTTCAAAAACAAGACAACTGTGCATGAAACAATAAACATGAAGTGTTTGGAAGAAACCTAGGATTTTTATTGATGAAGAAGGGGATGCCTTGGGCATCCCCAAGCTTTGACGCTTGTACTTCTTGGATATTTCTTGGGGTGACATGCGTGGCATCCCCAAGCTTGAGCTTTAGTCCATTCTTCATCTCATTACTCATTCCTTCCATACACCTGAAATTTTCCTTCATACAAAACTTCACACAATCTTTATTAGCAACATTAGTGCACTCAAGATAATAAGTCTTTGGGTTCAGTTTCAACACCAATAAAACTTCCATTAAAACACAAGCTACTGTAGCACTTCCCTCAAAAAGCTCAATTCCCCAAAAGAACTCAAAAAGGAACCAACAAGAAGCAAATGCAAATAATGGCAGAAATCTGTCAAAACAGACCAGCAGGTAAAGACGAATTTTTTTGAAGACCTTCTGTTGCTCAAATCAAAAAGTGTTGAACTAACGAAAGTTAGATAACAACCTGGGGTAGAAGCAAAAAAAAATTCACGCCTCAAAAGGACGTACAGATATTTTACACGAATTTTTACGGTGAAGCACAAAAATCTGTTTCGGGACAGCAACTTTGCCAATCATTACTTCTCTCTCATTAGAGGTTACTCTTAGCACAAAAAGCAAATAAAAATGATAAGGAGCGGTTATTATAGAAGTAATAACTTCCAAGACTCAACTAAAACTTTTGGGTTATCTCCCAATAAGTACTTTTCTTTAACGCCTTTAAGTTAGGCATGATAATTTGAGAAGATGCTCTCATAAGAAATATGAATTTAAGTAAAAGAGATCATGAAGAAGCAAATTGAAAACACATTTAAGTCTAACCCACTTCCTATGCATAGGAATCTTGTAAACAAAAAAGTCATGAAAGCACAAAGCAACAAGCATAGTAAAACAAAACAAGTGCAACTTCAAGACTTTCAACATAAAGAGGGGAAACTTAATATTATTGAGATGCATAAAACCATGTTTCCCTCTCTCATAATAACTTTCAGTAGCATCATGAATAAAATTAACAATATAACTATCACATAAAACATTCTTATCATGAGCCACATGCATAAAATGATTATTACTCTCCACATAAGCACAGTCATTCTTATTAATTGTAGTGGGAGCGTTCAACAAAATAGCTATCATTATTATTCTCATCACCATAATCATCAAATATAGGAGGCATATTATAATCATAATTAATTTCCTCCTCGATAGTAGGTGGACTGAAAATATCATCTTCATCATTGCAATCATCATATATTGGAGGTGTAGTATCATCATAAGCAATAGAATAATTATCTTCCAAAGTGTGTTCATTTGTAAACATATCATCATTGGAAGGATCATGGATAGCACTAATAGTACAACAATCATTAATATCATCATTTTCAGAATTGGTAGCAAAGAGATTTTCAATATCAAAAGAAGTGTGCTTTTCCCAATCATGATCACTACAATAGGTAACAGGCATAGGAACATCATCGAGTTCAGACTCATCAAAAACTATAATAGGAGCAGCATGTTTAGGGGAAAATACCGTTTCCTCCCTCCTTTTACTCCTCCTTTTCTTCTTTATCTTCTTATCTTTAGGAGGGAGAGGCTTGAAAGGAAGCTTCTCCATATACCCTGGTTCATTGTTAGAGACAATAGAAGAAACTTTGGAGGATTCCTTCTTTTCATTAATAACATCAAAACACATATTAGTCTTGTCATATTTTGGTAAAATCTCATCTTCTATAATATTTTGTATGTAAGTATTTCTGTGACAATTATCAACACAATAAAGATGACAACCTTGCAGGACACTATTCATATCAAAAGCATTCATATCTACCAAACAAGTTTTTCTTGATAATTCTTCACACCCCAAAAATAATGTAAGTTCATCATGATGATTAGGAGTGATCATGTCATCACAATATAAACTTGCAGTAATCATTGGATTAGAAGGGCTATTATTATGGCCTGAGCATTGAAAATTGAAATGACCCACTTCAAAGCAAAGTTCACAAATAAAAGGATAAAGGGCACAAATGTTTTTACCAAGATCATTTAAAGCCCTATACCACATTCTAGTTTTTTCATTCCTATGGGTGATACAATATTCTTCTTCAATTTGATTATCCTCACAAGGTCTATGTATTCCACAAAAATTAACATGCTTATAAGAAATAGTACTTTCAGAGGTTTGAGCATGTTTATTGCTATCATTAACAACAATTTCATTTTCCATGCAAGTGTCTTCAAAAGGCTCATGATACATGTCCCACTTTTCTTTAGGAGAATTAATATGAGAAGCAAAGGTTTTAAAACAATCAACAAGTATATGAGGATCAAGACCATATTTAGCACTAAGCTCTTGAAAATCAATAGTTTCAGCAAAAGACTTAATGCAATCATACTCATAGTTTATACCTGGTTCTTTACCTTTGTTGTTTCAAGAAGATCCCACTTAGCTTTGACCTCCTTACTTGTGAAGGATCCCTCTAAACAAGTATCTAGATAGTCCTTGTATTGTCCTGAAAGCCTTGCATAGAAATTATTAATAACAATATTACTGGGGAGCTCATGAATGGGACATTTGAGCCTTAGTGACTTCAATCTCCCCCATGCTCGGGCAATACTTTCTCCATCATGACGATGAAAATTATAAATCTAATTCCTATGTTTATGAATTTCATGAGGAGGATAAAGTTTAGAGTAAAAGAGAGAATCAAGTTCCTTCCACTCCAAATGATGAGGATCATCTAGTAGCTCATACCACTCCCTTGCTTTGCCCTTAAGTGAAATAGGGAATAGCTTCCTCTTAACTTGGTTCATTGAAATACCTGCACACTTGAACAACTCGCATAATTCATGTATAAGAAGTAAATGATCACCAGGATGGACAGTTCCATCTCCAAAATAGCAGTTATTCATAACACGTTCAACAATCTTTATAGGAATTTTAAATGGGATGCTTTCAGTATGTGGATTTAAAATATCACAACTATCATCAGAATTACCACATATGGGAAATAAAGTATCATCAGAGCAAATTTTCTTCTTTAAAGCTGGGGAACTAAAAAGATCATTTTCATAAAAACTAACTTCCCCAAGCTCAGACGTTTCCATAGCATTAGTAAGAAAGGTGTTCAAAAGATTCATACTAATAACATCGCTATTAGCATGCAAAGAAAGTTCCATGGGTTTTTTAATTTTCTTTTCAGACAATTCAAGTTCTATCTTAGGAAAAAATACTAAAAAGCTCTCTTATTTTTTGTTGTTTTCCATTAAGCCTAACTAGTGAAAACAAGAAACAAGAAGACAAAATTGCAGAATCTAAAGGAAATAACTTCGAGCACTCACACCGGAGGATGTGAGTACCTTTTACCTTACCTCCCCGGCAACGGCGTCAGAAAATAGCTTGATGTCTACGCACTTCTATTCTTGTAGACAGTTGTTGGGCCTCCAAGTGCAGAGGTTTGTAGAACAGCAGCAAGTTTTCCCTTAAGTGGATCACCCAAGGTTTATCGAACTCAGGGAGGAAGTGGTCAAAGGTATCCCCTCTCAAGCAACCCCGCAATCAAGATACAAGAAGTCTCTTGTGTCCCCAACATACCCAATACACTTGTTAGGTGTATAGGTGCACTAGTTCGGCGAAGAGATAGTGAAATACAAGTGGTATAGATAATTATAAGTGGTAATGGTGATAGAAAATAGCTTGATGGCATGGAAAATACTAAAGTAAAACTGAAATAGAGATAAAAGCAAGCAAACATGTAATAGATCTAATAGCAAACTGTGCTTCAATGCTTAGAAACAAGGCCTAGGGATCATACTTTCACTAGTGAACACTCTCATATAAATATATTCTTCTTTATGATACTACGCTGAACTACTCTCCGGTTGGACACTCTAATCATTGGTAGGGCTATAACAGCACACCTCAAAGTTCATATTTCCCATCTAGATAACCCCACAATATCACCTTGAGTATTAGATGGTTCAAACAAACACCACAATTTCATAAAGACATCCAACTCCAAATATAACTCATAACAAGTATTTGAAATCTCCAGCCTAAGTGCCACCATGGAGTGCACACTGTCAACTTCACACACATGGGGAGAGCAGAGATCTATTAAAGCACTTGAGTAGCAAAGTAGATTTATAGATTACAAGCTCATGAACTCAATAAGATCATGCATAGAGAGAGATATGAACACATAGCTACCGGTAGAACCCTTAGCCTCGAGTAAAAACTACTCCCTCATCATCACGAGAATCAGAAACGGTGATGGAGATGGCTCCGGGGGCACTTCCCCGTCCCGGCAAGGTGCCGGAACAGAGACTTTCTGTCCCCCGAATCTCCCCTTCAGTGGCGGCGGTGCTGCGGAACTTTTTGTGGCTAGAGGCTTGATGATCTAGAGTTTATGCATCAGGAGGCTTCTTATAGGCGAAGAGGCAAGGTCGGTGGGCGGCCAGGGGGCCCACACCACCTGGTGGCGCGGCCAGGGCTAGCCCGCGCCACCACATGGTGTGGCCACCCTATGGCCCCTCTCTGTCTCGTCTTCTGGCTCCGTGAGTCTTCCGGTAAAATATCAACTTTGGCTTTTGTCCCGTCCAATTCTGAGAATATTCATTTTCTGACTTTCCTGGAACCAAAAACAGCAGAAAACAGGCAACTGGCACTGTGGCATCTTCTTAATAGGTTAGTCCAAGAAATCATATGAAAAGTACTCCAAAGTGTGGACAAAACATAAGAAAGTAGATAAAACGAAGCATGGAACATCAAAAATTATAGATACATTTGCAATGTATTAGTGGCAGAGTCAACTAGCTCTTCGAGATCCTCGAAACGGATGTTGACGAGAACTGTCTACATCTCATCATGCAGTCCGTTCAGGAATCTCTCCTTCTTCTTGGCCTCCGTGTTGATCTCATCAGGTGCATACCTGGCGAGGGACAAGAATCTGTCACGGTACTCCACTATAGTCATTCTGCCTTGCTTTAACCCACTAAATTCATCTCTCATTCTGGTGACTAGACCCTGCGACACGTGGGTGTGGCTAAACTAGATTTTGAAGGCTTCCCATGTCATCAGTTGACCATGTTCATTTTGCTGGTGTTGTTCCACCATGCTCTTGCATCTCCTGCCAAATAGTGGGTGGCAAAAAGAACTTTCTCGTTGGCATCCACTCATGTGACTTATAAGTTGTTCTCCGTGGTCTGGAACCAATCATCAGCATCCAGTGGGTTTTTAGACTGGCTAAAGATTGGGGGATTGGTGTTCTGGAAGTTCTTGGGTTTGGATCCATGATGATCCTGATTTCCATGGTTCTGATTGTTGTGAGCCATCTGGGCGATCTGCTGCAAGGTGGCTAGATTTTCTTAGCGCTCCGCCCTATTAGCTTCATGGTCTGCAATGAGAGTCTGCAGAATCTGCAGCATTGGGTCTTGCGATGAGCTGCTCCCTCCTTAGTTTCCACAAGTCATTTGAAGATTGAGATAGATAATGGGGTAAGAGGGAAAGTTCTAAGGTTCGTGTTTTTGGTTTCAAAGCTAAAACTTTGAGTTGGACTCAGATTTTGCAACTAACTTCTTTTCATTCATTCAAGCAAAGCACACGATACAAACCCACACACACCACAACATCAAAGGAAAACAGATGTTTTAAGAACCATCCTGCAAGCTAAGATACAATGGGACCGATACTCCTCACTCCTACGATAGTGCTCTAGTGCATCTACTCATCATCGATGAAGTCGGAGTCATCATCGTCGGTGTAGAATTCCATGGCATCATCCTCCAGATAGTCATCATCATTGCTGAGGTAGGAGTCAATATCCCCTTGGCAGCAATCTGAGTTTCTTGCTCCTTGATGATCTTCTCGAGGTCGGCCACCTTCTTGCAAAGACGGTCGATGGTGCGATCCTTCTTTGCATGTTGACAGCGAAGAGACTAGCGATCCTTGATGAGCAGTGAGAAAGTCTGGGCCTTCTGGGCGGCAATGGCGAGGTTGTGGTTGGTGAACTCTCTAGAATTGTCCAACTCCTTTTGTCGGTCGTACGGCAGGAAGTCGAGGTTCTCCACTTGACGCTTCAACTCCGGGTGACTTGGCATCTCCAGAGGCATTCCCATAGAATCATGCCTTGCATAGTGAGCAAAGCGGGTTCCTTGGATCAAGTTGACATTCTGTGCACAAAGACGAGCGAGAGCTTCATGCATTGCCCTGGCCAATCCATCTAGCCAGTTGTTCTCTCTCACGGAGAACTGAATCCTCTCTGATACTGGTGCCTCTATCTTGCCTCGAAGATCAGCAGTTACTAGCCATTGTACATCTCCTCCTGGGGGACCAGGGAGTTGAGCTCCAAGAAATTCCGGATGAGGATGCTCCAAGTACTCAGACAGTGCATCAAGATCCCTCTCGAAGATCAGTTGGCCTCCGTTGCCCAACTGGTAGAACTTGTTGTATTGAGCTTCCATCTATAATAATTTAGGATGAGAAACTTAGTGAAGTGATCAAGTGTGTCAAAATTGTATGTAGTAATGTAAGAATTTGGAGGAACATGAATTTTTCTGAGAGAAAGAATCCCAAGGGTAAGAGAGGAAATAGTTTTCACAAATACTCACTTTGGTTTTTGAAACTAAGTTTTTGTTTGGACGTCCATTCTAACTAGGGTCTCCTATGGTCAGCCTGACTCTGATACCAACTTGTCAACATCCGGATTTTTAATCCCGGATGCCGGTTATACCATACATCGCAATCCCAGAATTACCATTTTTGCGAGACATAACAGATTGGATATCACTGTACATCATCCATTACAAACCATAATAAGGTCTTACACGAATAAAGGATCTCATGATCCAGTCTTAATACAACAAGCAGCGGAATAAATAATAAGTGTAGCGGTGGGGTACATCTTCAATGTCACATGCAATGCTAATGATGGGAGATAATCCTAGTTGTC
Organism: Avena eriantha; assembly: GCA_910589775.1. Taxonomy (NCBI): domain Eukaryota; kingdom Viridiplantae; phylum Streptophyta; class Magnoliopsida; order Poales; family Poaceae; genus Avena; species Avena eriantha. The sequence continues at coordinate 281,970,145 of OU342742.1, read as the reverse complement.
ATAGCCGTCCTATTGTCCTCCTTCCGGGTAGTCCTCCTCATAGTCTGGCCATAGGAATAGCCAGGGACAAAAGCCATGAGTACTCTTTAAGTACTCGCAAACTACCACTAACAAGTAAGATAGTTCTAGTAGGAAATGCTAACTCTAAGTTTATTTGTAAAGTTAAGTTTGAAACCTAAGCTGAGTTCAGAAAAAAAGAAAGATAAAATAAAGTTTAAAATCACCTAAGTGGGAACTTAGTTGGCATAGTCACAACCATGTTGTGGTCAATTCAAGTCACAATTAATTTCATAAGTCATTTTCAAAACCTCTGACAACGGAACAGTATGGCCACTCCAACTATCCATAACCGCGGACGCAGCTATTCGAATAGTTTGACACTCTGCAGAGGTGGTACACTTTCACCACAAAATTTGATACATCTGTCAGGGATAACCCTGAATCATCATACTTCGTATGCAGATAATCAAACATAACCTTTCTTTACAAACTCTAGTATAAGCACCTCTCCTATGAGCTTGGCCTCCCAGCCATGACCATCTGTCATCCTGGGCACTACATAGGTGGACAACATTAAGAGGTAGCCTCAGCTCAAACCTCTCCTGCGATGGAACTAATACTAATGCATATAAACTTCCGGCTAAGCCTTACCGAATTCAGGTATTGTGGTTGTACGGTAAATTTGGAATGGTATCGCATCCGAACCCAACCATCAATTTTTATAAAGGGGATAAGGCTCATGCCTCAACATTTTCATCATCATCATAAACCATTTGCGTTTCTCAACACCTGTCAAAACATCTCAATAGAATGACTCATCATTCCAAGGTTTTCACAAGTCATTTTCACCAAATACTCCCACCTAAAGTGATCAAGTTTTTGGTTTAGCTCTAAACTACTAAGTTAAGAGTGTTCACTAATGTTGGATGCTAATATCAATCTCATGCCATAGAATGACATCTAAGTCTAACTAGATAGGTCAAGTTTTATACTCTTTATGCTACCTATAAACAAAGTAAAGAACTTTGCTAAAGTAAAGAAAGTAAAGCTTGTCAATCAAACTTGGAGTAGGTAATAGTCAAAATGTATAACCAAGCATGCCTATTGCATCTTGCTTAGGTTATCTAGCTTGCAAGGTTTTGCTTGCATAGTTAAGACACTTGCAAGTGTTATCTTGCATTGTTAATGATGGCTTGCCTTGGTTGGTCAAGTGGTTGAAATTCTCTTCCTCCTCTTCTTGGTAGAACTCCTCCTCCTCGAAGACTTGTTCGGTAGGATCGTCTATAAATACATATGGGATACACAATCACCAAACAAAACTTAACTAGTGTACTTAGCACACTAAGGCACACACATTGGATGATCTAGTATCATCACAAACATCACAAGGTTTAATGAATTAGTTTCATTCTTTTTATTTCAGAAAAGTAATTTCTACTCATTGAAATTTAACTAAGATTTAATATTCTCCATTTAATGGGATCATGTGGACACATGTCATCACCACATATTCTAACACATGGGAATGTGATTTAAAGGTTGGATCACATTTCAATAAGTTTAAGTTTAATTTAATGATTTAAAGTGACTAGAAATGCCTATATAGCATTATTTTTGTACTAGTCCAAAGTCACTGTATATAAACCTTAATATTATTACATATTCAGATAGGTACGGTTAAATGTGATTTTTGAGAGTTGGAATCAACTTAAAAGCTATTATGGTTGATTTTAGAAAATGTTTGAAGGTTAAAAAGCTTCTGTATTGTTATTTTAGCTAGGAGAGATCTCTAACTGTAAATGATTTAAATCCAACGGGCTTGGATAGATATTTTCATTAGCTTTCCAACACCGTTGGAATCACTCAATTTGGATTTGTATAACTCTCTGAATTGATTTTCAAACTAAGGGACAAATTCTAGTTTAAGTCTAAAAAGAAAATTCCTAATTTGAATCACAGGGCCAGCGCGGGAAACTAATTGGGCCAGCCCATGTACACTCTGCGGCGCAGAGGACAGCTGACAGGAGGGGTCCACATGTCAGTGGTACATCTCACGCGAAGCGGTACGGGGCGATATGGACCGCACGATTAGAACTAGATCAACGGCTCACGGTCGTTGTCGATGATGAACATGTCGCCGGCGAGACAGAAACCTAGATACGTGGCGGGGGTGCAGTGGGGGCGTACCAGGGCTCTAGAGAGTGCGGCGAGGCGGGCAAAAGAACGAGTCAACGACGGCGGGGTCAGGCGAAGTCGCGGTAGAGGCTAGGGTGGATGAAATTGACGGGGGCGTCTCCTCCTCTGCTGTGGCTTCCTCCGGTGAAATTCTAGCAACTAGGTGCATGAGCTGCTCTGGCGAGAGGTGGGGAAGGACTGGTGGTGACAGGGGAGTTGAATGGTGTGGCGATTGAGGCTAGGGAAGGCCTCCTTATATAGGCTCGAGGAGGGGACCAAGGTGGGAACAGCGAGCTCGTCGGTGACGACGATACAGGGTGTTATCGTCATGGGCGGCGTAGGTGGACGGTGGCTTGCCTCCTGGTGGTCCTCTATGGCTTTATGGCGATGCTAGGGGCGATGGCCAACGGTCGGGAGCGTGGCTTGATGGGGATATGCCAAAGGGGGTATGCCCAGCAGGACGTTCTGATTGGGCCGAAGGGCCTATGAATGGGCCTAGAAGATGGCGACTGGGCTATAATGGAGGGAGAAGCCCGGCGACTGGCGACTGGAGGTCCAGGAGCGTAACAGAAGCCCAGTCGAATTAGGTCAACACCTCTGAATCCTTATCTTGTTCGGTTGTAACCTGTAAACCCTGGCAAGGTGCCTCATATATAAACCTCCCTAGGGTATCCTAGAGACTCACGTTCCATCATACACCCCCTCAATCGACTCACTGCCTAGCCGCCGAGCTCGCCACCCCTGTAACTCGCTCTCCAATAATCAAATCTAGCAGGAGTAGGTCTTTACCCTCCGGGGGGCCGAACCTGGGTAAACCCATGTGCATTCACCCCCATCTTGCACCGCAGATGGCCGCTAACTCTTCCTCATGAAACACTCAATCGCTGCCAGTGGCAGCGACTGCCTTGGCAATTTCCACGACAGTGGCGCCCACTGTGGGGCATAGTGGGACTGGCCTGAGTTCTGCGGCGACACCCTACTCGCCAATCGATCGGCTGCTTGCCACCGGTCGCATGATCACCATCGGCGGGATCTTAGAGATCCTGCCTAGCAGCTACATCCCGGCGTCACGCCCGGTCACTCACGGCATGGTGATGCCGGTCGGCTCCATCAACCTCTTCGTCGGCTTCACCGGCACGGTCGATCCAGCTGCAACAGTGATCATCGGCGGATCGCCGCCACGCTGCAATCTGCTTTCGGAGGAGCAGGTCCGCTCCATCAAGAGCCTCGTCTCCGAGTACGACTCGGCCGCCAGTGACGCGGTCGAGACCAACGACGACGCCCTAAATGACGATGCCGACTCCACGACCCCTGCTTCGGTCGATGGATCCATCACCGCCGCATCACGGGAGGACTCCATCACGCAAGTCTCCAACCCCGAGGACTTCAAGGACTCCTCCATCCTAGGGATCTTCGACTCCGATTCAGGCTCGGAGTCCCCAGAGGATTTTCGCGCCAGATCCAATCACTTCAATGCGATCTACATGGCGGGCAGCACGGCCGCCCCGCCAGATCCGTTCACCACGCTGATCCCGCCGACTACGACGGCCACGGAGGTGGAGCAAGCCCGCCTGTGGCTCGTGGAGGCGCAACGCAACGAACTTGCCGAGCGCGAGAAATATCGCCTCGAACGAGAGACGGCGCGGGTGCTGTCGAGGGCCGCCTGAACTCCAACGTCCAGGGCCGCGTCCTGAACTTCAATGACGAGAGCGACCCTGCACGCGCCGCTGAGCGCGAATACTGCGAGAACGCGCCGCCAGGCGGAAGCAACCCCGTGAGACCACCGCCTGGTGCACCGGCAACCGAAGCCCCTCCACCACCCATGGGACGCGCGCCCCCGCAGGACCAACCACGGATCATCATCTCGCCTCAAGCACGTGACGCCAACGGGCTACCACTATACTCCACCCCGATGGACAACATCGTCGCGGCCGACGCCGCGATCGCCAACCTCGACGTCCAAGGCGATGGCGCGCTACAGATCCAGTACGCCAAGGCCCTACTCGTCAGGGCCGTCGAGCAACAAGCCGCGGGAGTCGACCCGTGGGGGCGGATGTACTCCCGCTCATAAGCAAGCATGGCGGCATCAAGCGGCCACCCAACCGTGGCCAACGCATTAGTTTGCCCACCACCCCAGCCCCTGGCGAACCAATCACGGGCTGCCAATCCCGCGCTGTCAACCAATGAGCCGCGACCGGCGAATAACACCGTCGCCGCCAACGGGCAGCACCTCGATGCCCGAACGAACATCATCAACAACCAGGCGTGGCGGTCGCGCCAGCCCAACGACCTAAGGCACACCCTCACCAACCGCGGCGACCCGGAACCAAGAGGCTCGCTCAGTCGAGTCGGGCTGCAATGCTTCTGACCCACGATTCGCGGGGAAAAATACCCCGCCAACTTCAAAGCCCCCAAGGAGATCGAGAAGTACGACTCGACGTATGATCCCGCTGTCTGGCTGGACACATACCTCATGGCAATGGTAATCGCAGGCCACACCAACCTGCTCGCCGCTCGCTATCTCCCCCTGATGATGGAGGGAGCGACCCGGCAATGGATCAACACACTCCCCGCCGACAGCATTGATTCCTGGGAAGAAATGCAGGACACCTTCGTCAGGCACTTCGAGGGCTCCTACACCCACGCCACCACCATAGAGGACCTGGAGCGATGCATCCAGGGACAACGCGAGTCGACTCGCTGCTGGATCCAAAGATGGCAAGAACTATGGATAAACGCCTCCGGCATCCACCCAGACACGGCGATACACTGTTTCAAGAACTCGTGCCGGTACGAACCCCTGGTCGCCAAGATCAAGAGGGTCTACCGGACGCTCGACAACATCCTCGACCTCCTCGAGATCGCCAAGCGCTATGCGGAGGAGGACCCCAACCAGGACTCCGATGACGAGTCGGGAGGAAGGCGCCGCACCAGCATCCACGACAGCGGGAGCCTACACGACATGCGCTACAGCAACACCCGCATCACCGGCAAGCGCTGCATGGACGGGCGAGTCGACTTCGTCGCCAACGCCGGCTATGGCCAGCGGGACTCCAAGAACTACCGCGACGGAGGAAACTACCGCGACAGCGGGAACTACCGTGCCAACAACGCGACGAGGCCGAAATTCGACCCCGCCGCCCTGCTCAATCAGCCCTGCATCTACTATAGCAGGGAGGGCAAACCCGCCACCCACACCACTGCTGATTTCCACTCTCTCAAAGAGATCGAGAGGGTGAGATGAGCAAGGGAGGACCCAAATAACAACCCACCTCGGGACAACGGGAACGGCGGCGGCTTCGGCAGCGCCGCCGTCTCGCTACACACCTTCACCGGACTCGGCACCAAGCGCGAGAAGAAGGTGCTCGCCCGCGCGGTTGCCATCAATGCGGTGACACAAGTCGACATCCCTCGCTTCCTAAACTGGTCCGAGCAGGGCATCACCTGGAGTCGCCAGGACCATGCGCCAAGGATCGAGTACCTAGGGCGAGTCGCCCTGGTAGTCAGGCCCAAGGTGGCCAACTACTGGCTGCCCAAGACTCTAATGGACAGTGGGAGATCCATCAACATCTTGTACCTATACACGTTCAAGAGGCTCCACTCCCAGAAGCAGCCATCGAGCCAACACTGACGACCTTCCACGGCATCGTCCCCGGTCGGAAGGCGTACCCGATCGGGAAAGTGACGATGCCAGTCACCTTCGGCACTCCGGCAAACTACCGCACGGAGAGGATCGTGTTCGAGCTGGTGAACTTCCGCAGCCCCTACCACTGCGTCCTGGGCCGCCAGGCATTCGCAAAGTTCATGGCGACCCCACACTATGCCTACAACATGATGAAGCTCCCCGGGCCAAGCGGCATCATCACCGTCCACGACGACCCCGACATGGCCGTGGAATGCGAGGACAAAGGCGCTGAGCTTGCTAACGCCGTCATCGCCGCCGAGACCGACCACGCGGAGGAGCTCGCGAAATACGCGGGCAACATCAACAAGGACGACCCCACCATCCTGAAGAAACCAACCACCGTGAACTCCACGTTCGAGGCGACCACGCACACCCGCACCATCGAGCTCGTCCCAGGCGACTCCAGCCAGACGGTCACCATTGGGGCGCACATGAGCCCCACATAGGAAAGCGCGCTCATCGGGTTCCTCCGTGAGAACCGCGACATCTTCGCATGGAAGCCATCTGACATGTGAGGTGTCCTGAGGGAACTCGCTGAGCACAAACTCAACGCCGACCCCAAAGTGCGACCAGTAAAGCAGTCGCTACAGCCCTTCAATGAAGAGCGTCGTCGAGCAATCGCCGAAGAAGTTCAGCGCCTGCTAGCCATAGGTTTCATCCAGCCAATCAAGTACTCCAAGTGGCTAGCAAACCTAGTCCTGGTCCTAAAAAAGAACAACACATGGAGAATGTGCATCGACTACACCAACCTCAACAGCGCCTGCCCGAAGGAGGAGTTCGTCCTACCGCGCATCGATCAGATCATTGACTCGACCGCGGGATCGGAGTCTCTGTGCTTCCTCGATGCTTACTCTGGTTATAACCAGATCAAGATGGCGGTCGAGGACGAGGAGAATATGGCGTTCATTACACCATTCGACGCATTTTGCTACATGTCCATGATGTTCGGCCTCAAGAACGCAGGCGCCACATACTAGAGGTGCATGCAGGAGTGTCTAGCGATCCAAATTGGCCGCAACATTCACGTCTACATCGACGACGTGGTGGTAAAATCCAACCGCCAGGACGACCTGCTCGCCGACCTAGCCGAAACCTTCACAAACCTGCGAAGGTACAACATCAAGATGAACCCAGGAAAATGCACCTTCGGCGTCCCCACCTGACAACTCCTGGGATATGTAGTCTCCAAGCGAGGAAACGAAGCCAACCCCACCAAGATCGACACCATCGCGTGACTCGGGAAACCCAAGTTCCTGCGCGATGTCCAGAAGTTGGCAGGGCGAGTCGCGGCTCTCAGTCGCTTCATCCCCCGACTAGGCTCGAAGGCAATGCCCCTCTACCGCCTGATGTGTAAGAACCCCACATTCCAATGGGACGCGGAGGCCGACGATGCACTCAAAGCGATCAAAGGAGTGCTACTCGCGGCGCCACTACTCGCTGCTCCACTCGACAAAAAGCCGATGCTCGTTTACGTCGCAGCCTCTACTCGAGTCGTCAGCGTCGTGATGGTCGTCGAATGACCGGAAGAGGGCAAGGAGCGCCCCATACAGCATCCCGTCTACTACATAAGGGAAGTCCTAACGGACTCACGACAGCGCTACCCGCAATACCAAAAACTAGTGCACAGCGGCGACTCCCACACTACTTCTAGGAGCACCCAATCACAGTGGTCTCTTCCGCGCCCCTGCAAGACATCATACGCAATTGCGAGGCGACCAGGAGAGTCGTCAAGTGGGCCGTCGAAATCGGCGTCCACAACATCAAATACGAGCCCCGCAAAGCGATCAAGTCGCAAGCCCTAGCTGATTTCCTTGTAGACTGGGAAGAAGTACAGCAGCCAGAGAAGCTTCCGTACCTCCATTACTGGTCGCTCCATTTTGACGGCTCCAAAAATGTCGACGGCGCAGGGGCTGGGGTCATACTGACCTCTCCCAAAGGAGACAAGCTCCGCTACGTGCTCCACCTCAACTTCAAGCCCTGCACCAACAACATGGCCAAATATGAGGCCCTCCTTCACGGCATGAGAGCCGCTAAGGAGATGCACTTCAACCGCCTACGATGCTATGGCGACTCCGACCTAGTCGCCGGCCAAGTCGCCGGGACGTGCGATGCCGTCTCCCCAACAATGATCGCGTACCACCAAGCTGTCGATCAGTTGGGATACTCCGTCGAGTGGATTGACAGGCGCAAAAACGAGGAGGCAGACGCCCTCTCCCGCATCGGATCGACCTGACAAACGCCACCAGTAGGCGTCTTCCTCAACATCATCCATAAACCATCGGTTAGCTCACCAAAAGAGATCGACGTCGGGATCCCACTACAACCAGAACCGGCCTTGGTCGCCATGGTTGTGGAATCTAGCGACCGGACAGCACCATATGTCGCCTTCTTGGAACACAAACTCCTACCAAGCGATGAGATGTAGGTGCGAATGATCGTGCGCCACTGCAAATCCTTCGTCATCATCAACGGCGAGCTTCACAGACGCAGCACGACCAGCGTGTTCCAGCGCTGCGTACAGCTAGAAGAAGGCCACAAGATCCTCCAGGACATTCACGCCGGCGACTGCGGCCATCACGCCGGCACCAAGTTGCTAGTCGCCAAAGCCATGCGGCACGGCTTCTACTGGCTCACCGCACACGCCGACGCCACCAACATTGTCCAACGATGCGTCGGGTGCCAAAAGTATGCCCACCAGACGCACCTCCCTGGCTTGGACTCAAGACCATCCCCATCACTGAAGGGAATATGCCCGAGAGGCAATAATAAAGTGGTTATTATCTTATTCCATGTTGATGATAAATGTTTATTTTACATGCTATAATTGTATTGATCGAAAACATCAATACATGTGTGTTTAATAAACAAAAAGGGTTCCTAGTTATGCCTCTCTTATAGACTAGCTCGTTGACTAACAAGATGATCAAGGTTTCCTGATCATGGACATTGGATGTTGTTAATAACGAGGTCACAACATTGGTGGAATGATGTGATCCACATTCATCCGAAGTATAGCATTACGATCAAAGTCATTATGTTTATATTGCTATAACATCATACGAAGTAATCTTTATCCTTAGACCATGAGATCATGTTAATTGCTAACGCTGGAAGAGTATCTTGATAACATAAACGTCACACCGTAATAGGGTGACTATAAAGATGGGTTCAGTGCTACGAAGGTATTATGTTGAGGCTCATGGATCAAGAGTGGAATTTATCAATCCCGATGACGGATTGATATACTCTGGGCCCTCTCGGTGATATCACATTAAGATATCTTGTAAGCAAGTGATGTGATCACTAGAATGTTATATCACGGGAACGAGAAAAGAGTGCATGTCGGTAACGAGATCAAACTAGGTATGGAGATACCGATGATCGAATCTCGGACATGTAATATATCACGAGACAAAGGGATTTAGTTTCAAGCGTTAAAGGTTCTCACGATCACAGAAGTCATCGTTGAATGTGTAGGAGTCAGTACGGATCTCCAGGTCCCGCTGCTGATTATTGATCGGAGAGGGGTCTCGATCATGTCTGCATTATTCGCGAACCGTAGGGTGACACACTTAAGGGATACCGACACCATTTGGAGCAAATATGTTTTAGATAAAGATTTAAGAAAGCGCTGGAATTATTTCAATAGGCACCGAAACTGTTTCGGGTGAAATTGCTGAAATTGGTTCTGCATGTAATATTGAAATGTTGCAGGGGGTTTTATGTGAATGTTTCTTAATTAAAGTAATTAACAAAATTCTGAATAAAAATAATAAAAGAGTTTTATTAAATGAGAGAGCATTAAATTTGGAGAAATTTAATGCATTTAAAGTGGAGACTTTAAAAGGGAATGTGAAGAGGCATTTTAATGTGGAGGGGTTACCACCACATGAATGGAGGAGGTGAAGAGACACCTCCTCCATGCGCCGGCCATGAAGGAGGGGCACCCCCCTCCTCCTATAAAAGGCCACCATCTCCTCACTTCTCAAAAACACCTCCTTGTGAAGGATCTCTCTCCCCCTCTAGTATTATCCCCCATGGTCTCGGATTAGCGAGATACATGTTCCCGGTGGCTTTATCTGGAAAGGAGTTGCTGCTTCCGCTGCTTTGCTGGAGCGAGGGACGGAGGTTGTCGGGGTACCGGACGTGTGTGCGATCACGGATGCACCGCTGCTTTGCGGTGCTGGACTTGGTGGTGCTGGAGCTGGATCTGATGGATGTGCTGGAGCCAGACCTGCTGGACTTCCTCACGATCTTGAGATCGGCAAGTGTACGACTACATCAACCACGAGTTCCTACTCGTTAACAAAACTCGTTGTCTTCGAGGGTAAGTTCTCGTTGGATGTATGTCCACCCGTTGCTTTGTACCTAGTAGATAGATCTTGGCGTGTAGTTCACACCGTAGGAAAATTTTTGTTTTCTATGATGCGAACCCAACAGTGGTATCAGAGCCTGATCTATGCGTAGGTGCTTTGCACGGGTAGTACACATATGTTTATATGTGGGCGATGATGATCATGTTATTGCATCTTCTATGTATTTTGGATATTGGTGGCATAGTGGGATGAAGCGGCCCGGACCAACCTTACATGTCATCGTACATGAGACCGGTTCCACGACTGACATGCAACTTGTTTCGCATAAGTGGCTGGCGGGTGTCTGTCTCTCCTACTATAGTCAATATCTGATTTACAACAAGTTGCTAATAACTTGGTTATCCTCGTTGTGGTTCATGTTCGTAGGTAAGAACGGTTCTATCTCCGAAAGCCCTAAGCCACATAAAACTTGCAATTGATAAATTAGAGGCGTCTAGTTTAGATCGTTGTTGGGCTAGTGTATTGATATGGTATTGTTGTAAGTAGATGTATGATAGATACTCTTACAACACACTTAGCGTGTAAGTTCCATAGACCTTGGCCTTACACACAAAGGAATGATAGAGATCATACCACGATGCAAATGATAGAGATCAAATGCATGGGCCATATCATCTCACTTTACACATTAGATGTTAGCATCTTATACTGCTAGTTTGGCGCTTTTGGTAGCATTATAAGATGATCCCTTATTTAAATATCAAGATAAAATGTGTTCTTCCTTAAGTATGCACCGTTTTATGGATCGTGTTTCGAGACTTCACGTGATGATCGGGTGTACTCGACTCTACGCTTTCATACAAACGAGTGTAAGACAGTTTTACACACACGAGTACTAAGGTTCTTACTTGGCGAGCCTAGCATGTACAGACATGGCCTCGGAACATGGACCGAAAGGTTAAGCATGAGTCATACAGTTGATATGATGCCCATATAGATGCTCGCCTTTGAAGCTACATCAACTCACGTGATGATCGGACTTGGTGTATTGGATTTGGTTCATGTAATCACCAAAAAGACACGAGGGGTGTCATTTTTGAGTGGGAGTTCATTTCTAATTTGGATTAGTCAAACCAAATTTGTCATAAGTTAAATCAAACTGAATTTGCATAGTTTGTTGTAGTCATTGGCATTCGTTTTCTACCTTATGCTTAGTTTTTATTTGAGATAATAGAACTATAGAATTCTGGATATTTACTTTACGAACTGGTATCGTATTGTTTTGAATGTCAATTTAAAGTTTATAAGTCCTATTGCAAACTTTCAGCAAACTCCATTTACTCCATGAAGATTAATAAGTAGTATTAAATCAAGAGTAAGAATTCCAATGTTAGTATCTAAAGTATCATGTTTGCCTCCATGATTATTGATATCCAAAAGTTGTTTTAATATCAAGATTATATTGGAGCTGAATTTTTTTTCAGAAACCATCATTTGTGAAAGATATTGTAATATCTGAAACAATGTTTTTGGTTGCATTATGATAGAGTATAATTTAGCAAAATACATGTTCTCATATTGTATGAGAATTTGTGAAGGTTGGAGACGCTAGGCATCCTAATCTACTAAAAAGGTTTTGGGAACTGATATTATACTCGTGATTCTTCCTTATAGGCTATAGTAGCTTGATCATGAAAGTTGCCATGATAAGGATTAATAGAAGATGTAGGTAAAATGTTTACTACACTAATAGATTACTAAAGAATGGATTTTTTTGAAAGAATGCCAAACATTTGATGATGGTGATCCACTTCAAAGTGCAAGTCCAAAGGTATTAGTATTTGACTATATACAAGCTTTGTACCATGTGTCATGTTGATGACACCACTATTGATGTTGATAGATTCTTTTAAAAGAAAAGGAATTGTTGAAAGAGAATCTATAAAATATTTGGCAGAAAATAAAAGGTTGGAGATGTCCAACTTGGGTATATAGAAGATATACATGTTATGGTTGTATTCCTTGCTTATTAAACAATGTGGTTCTTAGGTATTGGATACCCGTATTGGATACCGAATTGGTTGGTATGAAGTGTCATACATGACAAAGCAATTCATGAACTACAATGGCCTAAGTAACTAGCAAGAGAATAAGTGATGATGATCATCGAAAACAAATAAAGTGTTATTGTGCTTTTCGTTGTCGTCAAACCTAGCCTTCAAGATTTGTTTTAATAATTGTTATTTTGTTCCGGTATTACGAGAACAATGGTTGTTCAAATAATTACCGTATTCCATAAAGGATGGATGAACTTTTACAAGACTAGTGGGAGAAATCACATCCATAAACACTATTGCTAAAATGTCGCATGACAAATGATTGAAAGATCACTTATGAAGTGACATCGCTGTTTAAATTATATTGGAAAGAAAACATGAAGAAACTCCATGTTGATGGATTTTTGGAGTCTTTTGATTTTGATCAATTGACGCTCGTGAGACTTTCCGCGAGATAATTGAAACTCCGTCCATCGGCCAGAGAGGAACGGATGACTAGCTTATTGGAAATTGTGCATGCTGATGTACGTAGTCCGTTATGTGTAGCCATATGCGATGGATCTTTTTGCTTCATATGCTTTCTCCAGAAATTTAAGTGAATATGTCTATATATTTACTTAATAAGGAAGAAGTATGAAACATTTGAAAGTTGTTCAAAGACTTTCAAGATGAAGTAAGAAATCATTGTAACAAGAAAATAAAAGAGTTTATGATTTGATCGTAAAGGAAGATATTTGAGTTACATGTTTAGCAAAACACCTAAGATTTGAGGAATTGTTCCATGAATTTGGATTTCCCGGTAAACCATAGGAGTATGGCATATTCGAGAGATGAAATCAAACCATGTTTGATATGGTAAGATCAAGGGTGTCATTTATAAAACTGCCATTATATTTTAAGGATTGAAGCTTTAGAGACTACCGCTTTTACACTGAAAAGAGCACCATCGTGATCCGTTGAAATGACACCATATGAGTTATGGTTTGGGAGAAAACCCGAATTGTATTTTCATAAATTTTGGTATGCTATGCATAAGTAAAATGTTTACAACCAAATTCAGATAAACACATCTTTGTAGGTTATCCCAAAGAATTTGTTGGGAAGTTCTCCATAACACCGAGGACAAAAGAGTTTGTCACTTGGAACGTCAAGTTTCTTGTGAAGGAATTTTTCACGAAAAGTTAAGTGGGAGGACAATAGAACTTTGATAAGGTTGTTGAACCTTAGCTATATGTGCTAAGTAGCGCAGCGCCGGAAAGTGTCTCGGTGGCGGCCACAATGCTCATGGCTCCCATGATTACAAAAGGTGTGATCTCGGAGATTAGAGTTCCTATTGAACCGTGTGGGTCGGTAAGAATCAAATAGTGTGATTTGATAAGCAAGTCGTTATTGTTTTGATCTATCGGTCGTGTTTGGATCTATAAAGAAATAAGACATGGATGTTTAACATCTATGAAATAGTCGACATGTCGAAAAGAAGTTTACGACAATGTTCAAGGAGTTGACTATGACAAGATTTGATCTTTCATAGCGATATATAGTCTTGACGGATTAATGTAGCAACCACTACATATAATTTGGTATATGGTAGTTGAATGAACAAAACAATGTTCTTCTAATAGAACAGTTATCTAGGACGTGTACATGACATGGTCCGAAGGGTTTTTTTAATTCAAAGGGTGCTAAAAGGACATGCAAACTTCAATAGTTGAAGTAAGCATAGCGGAGTTGGAATCTTCACCATGATGAAACTGTTAAAAGAGTTTAAATTCATCGGAGATGATGAAGATGCTTGCATTTGCAAGAAATTAAGTGGGAGCGCTGAGACATATTTCTAATACATTATGTAGAGGACATATTGTTGATTGGAAATGATGTATCTTGTATTGACACAAGTTAAGAATTTCATTAAAATAAGATTTCGATGAAAGACTTGGGCAAACCCGGAATATTTGGCATCAATATCTATATGGATAGATTAAGGCGCAAATATGGTTGTGCCAGACATACATATATGAGATATTGAAAGGGTTCAATATGGAAACAACAAGAAAGGTTCTTGCTGCTTGGAAAGAATTGTATCAAGATTCAAGTGTTTCAACACTTGGTGAGTAAAATCACATGAAGATTTTGATCGATTATACCATGATATGTATATATCCAGAATGTCCTATGCTCTAAATGTTATGAGCATATACCAGAGTGATTCATAAGATGATCATGGGACAATAGTAAAGATATTCTTATGAGCTTTGGAAGAACTAAGAATATATCATGTATAAGTGACAAATAGTTAAAGGTAGTTCATTGTAAAGTGTTACATTGATACTAATTCTGTCACAAGATACAAATTAAATTTATCTCAATTTAGACTATGGGTGGCACAATGTAATGGAAAGGATGTTCCATGATGGATTTGGATGAGTTCCAAAGTTGAGACATTGTGACGGATACTACAACAAAAGGCTAAGTATATAACTGCTATAGTAGCAGCAAAGGAGGGCATTTGTGTTAAGTAGTTTGTTATCAAACTAGGTGTGGTTCAAAGTGGGCTAATACTATGAAGATATATTGTGTGACAATAATATCAACATATTTTGAGCCGAACGAACTAAAGGTCTCACCAAAGGACCAAATTTATACAATGCCATCTCATTTGAGAATGAGTGATGCATAGAGACGCAAAGACATGCAAATACACAGGGACCTGAAACTGTCAGATCCGGAGATTATGTTAACCACTAGCAATAGCGTATATGCAACACCAGAAAGCCATGGGTGTTCAATATGCAAAGTTTTTCAAACTAGATTATTGACTCTAGTGCAAGTGGGAGACTGAAGGGAATATGCCCAAGAGGCAATAATAAAGTGGTTATGATCTTATTCCATGTTTATGATAAATGTTTATTTTACATGCTATAATTGTATTGATCGGAAACATCAATACATGTGTGTTTAATAAACAAAAAGGGTTCCTAGTTATGCCTCTCTTATAGACTAGCTCGTTGATTAACAAGATGATCAAGGTTTCCTGATCATGGACATTGGGTGTTGTTAATAACGAGGTCACAACATTGGTGGAATGATGTGATGAACATTCATCCGAAGTATAGCATTACGGTCAAAGTCATTATGTTTATATTGCTATAAAACTATACGAAGTAATCTTTATCCTTAGACCATGAGATCATGTTAATTGCTAACGTTGGAAGAGTATCTTGATAACATAACATGTTCCCGGTGGCTTTATCTGGAAAGGAGTTGCTGCTTCCACTGCTTTGCTGGAGCGAGGGACGGAGGTTGTCGGGGTACCAGACGTGTGTGCGATCACGGATGCACCGCTGCTTTGCGGTGCTGGACTTGGTGGTGCTGGAGCTGGATCTGATGGACGTGCTGGACTTCCTCATGATCTTGAGATCGGCAAGTGTACGACTACATCAACCACGAGTTCCTACTCGTTAACAAAACTCGTTGTCTTCGAGGGTAAGTTCTCGTTGGATGTATGTCCACCCATTCCTTTGTACCTAGTAGATATATCTTGGCGTGTAGTTCACACCGTAGGAAATTTTTTGTTTTCTATGCTGCGGACCCAACAATCACGTGGCCATTCGCCATATGGGGCATGGACATGGTAGGCCCGTTCAAGAAGGCCCCGGCTGGCTTCACTCACCTCCTGGTCGCAGTCGACAAGTTCACCAAATGGGTCGAGGCCAAGCCAATAAAAAAGTGTGACGGCAAGACGGCCACCAAGTTCCTACGCGAGCTCATCTACCGGTACGGCTACCCGCACAGCATCATAACAGACAATGGCACCAACTTTGCCAAAGGGGCCATGGCGGAATTCTGTGAAGAACATGGCATACGACTTGACCTCGCATCAGTCGCCCACCCGGAGTCAAATGGCCAAGCAGAACGCGCCAACCAGAGTGTCCTCCATGGGCTCAAGCCGCGACTCCAGGTGCCCCTCGAGCGCACCCCAGTATGCTGGGTCGACGAGCTCCCTTCTGTGATATGGGGGATCCGCACCTTCGTCAATCGCTCCACCGGGTTCACACCCTTCTTCATGGTGTATGGCGCCGAGGCCGTAATGCCAACTGACCTGGAGCATGATTCACCTCGAGTCGCCAACTACGTCGAGGCGGCCAACAAGGTTGCCCGCCAAGACAACATCGATCAACTCGACGAGGCACGTGACCTAGCTCGCTCCCGCACTGCCATATACCAGCAAGGACTCCGCCGCTACCACAGCCGCCGAGTGCGAACTCGCACCTTCCAGGAAGGCGACCTGGTCCTACGACTGGCCCAAGACAAGAAGGGCATGCACAAACTCTCCCCCCCCATGGGAGGGGTCGTTCGCCATAGGCCGAGTCCTTGGCAATGATGCCTACTACCTCATCGACGTACGGGGTGACGGCCAGCTGGAGGTCGGGAGGCCATGGAATGTAAACCTCCTTAGAAATTTATATACTTAGAACCTCACATTGTACTCCGCCGGAATATATAATGAAATTCATCCGGATCGCACAAATTGTGTCCACTCGCCATATTATTGTGCCACTCGCACTCGTACATACTAGCAATACGCTACTTACGGAAGTCAACCTCTGGTCGAGCAACCGGCACGGCTAAGTAGTGCGGCACAAGGGCACCGGAAATATTCAGGCCTTGGGTCGTCCACGAAAACGCCAACCCGGAGCCGCCATTGGAGTCGCCTAGCTTGACTGGCCCACTAGGCCAAGAAAACCAGTACACGCTTCTCATAGCGACCCGTCCCTCAAATCCTCGTGTAAAGCGACTTGAATGGTTAAGCACCACGCACGGGGACTCCGCAAAACGGGAACCACCACGCAGCTCGGGAACACACCAAGTAAGAGAGCTTCCTGGGACTCGCCAAGCGACTGGCTCTCCGGGCTAGCGGAGGAGACGCGTTACAAACAACGCATTCACAACCTGCAACAGGAATATGACCAATGCGGTCGGGCACCGTGCTCGGGGACTCGCTTACAAGTCAGCCCTACTCGCGCTCGGGGACTCGCCACTCAGAAGACGCGAGAGATAAAAATAGTGCATAAACAAAACAATACACAACAGTATTCTCCCATTAAAGGGCGGACGCACTCGGGGACTCGCTCAATCAAAAACAAACACACCACATAATCCTAGCGGCAATATGAGTCGATTGACTCCCCTTGGCATATATTGCAAAATATTTTACAGCATTCGCCACTTGGCATACATCACAAATTGCACAATTATATTGTTTACTCCGCAGGCCCTGATGAAGAAGCAGCGCCACCCCCTTGACACGAACAAAAGGTTGCCACGGGTTCATCGGGTACGTCATCAGCCACTTCGACAACGAAGACCGGAAGGCCTGCTCCGACTTCATGTCGCGATGCTCCGGCTCGGGGTCACCAGGCGCCAATACCGTCTCCTGGTACGGCAGCAGATCCCCCATTGCCAAGACCTGATTAGCGTAAGGGGCGGCCTTTGCGGTCAGCTTCTGCACCTCTGACATCTCCACCGTGCCGATCGCCGATGGATAGCCACTCGTCACGTCGTCAAGGTCGAAGTCGTCGGAGAAGTGGGCGAGACCTAAGCTCAATGCTGGGGTGGCCGCGCTTGAACGCCGAACGCGTCATCCACTCCACGACGGGGGCACCTCCTCCAGATAGCGCCACAGCTCCGTTAGCCCCCCAAGAATAACTTCGGTGGGGGACATGCCCTGAAGAGCCGCTTGGACGCACAACGGCGAGGCCATGGCCGCATTCACCACGGCAGTCACGCACTGCGAGGCATTGTAGGTCTGCACCACCAGATCGTGTTGGCCTACCACAGCTGCAAAGTCAGGTGTCAGTGAAACTATGAAACTCCCAAATCAGGGACTCGACAAACGGGTCAGGCAAAGATGGAGACTCACCAAGGAGTTTACGGCAGTTCTCCATGACGTGCTTCTCCAAGGCGGTTTGCTCGTTGTGCAGCCCCATGATGATGGAATCCGTGGGTTTGCGCTCTTCCTCAGCCGTAGCAACGGCAGCCTTTGCTCGCTCCTCCGAAGAAACTGAGGCCGCTTTTGCCTCCTCCAAGTCTTGGACCAGGGAGGCTATTCGTCCATTAGCCGCATCCAGCTCGGCGACTGGAACATACCCCTCAAGGGCCTTGGAAACCACAGCCAGGAAACCATCTGCAAGATAAACCATCAGCATGTTGTACACCACTAGTTCACACCTAACGGAAGAAAAGAAAGACAAACAGATACTCACCAATAGTTTCTTGAAGCTGCTGGTTCGCCTCTTGTGCTTCACGCAAGTCACGCTCCAAGCGCTCTCTCACGGCATGCCGATCGGTCGACTCCCGTTGCAATCCCTGCAAACAAACAACACACCTCAGCATTTGAAAAAACAAAAACCCAGTTCCCAGCCGCTGAAATTCAGTGACCAGGAACTCAGGGACTAGAGAAGAAGAAAGAAACTCAATTCCTAGTTGCCGAAATTCAGCGACTAGGAATTCGGGGACTGGAGAAGGAGAAAGAAACTCAATTCCTAGCCGCTGAAATTCAGCGACTAGGAATTCGGGGACTAGAGAGGAGCAAGAAGTTCAGTTCCCAACCATTGAAATTCAGCGACTAGGAACTCGGGGATTGGACATACCTGAATAGCGGCGCCGAGCATCCTGTGAAGTTCCCCAGCGTCAGTCGACGGGATCGTGAAGGAAGTGCGCCCGCGACAGGACCCAATGTCCGCATCCACGATCTCTGGACTCTGCGGAGACTGGGTGTCCGCCACACCTGGAAACCCCCTCGCCATGAAGCGTGGGAACATCACCGACGCTCTGGCGGGGCCATTGGTTGTCGGGGCCGGTGCTTCCGGCACGGACGCAGCCAAGACTGGTTCTGACCGCGCCGCCACCACCTCTTCGGCAACCGACGCAGCATCTGGCTCTGCGGCGCTGTCCTTGGCTGCGGCGTCATCGGAACTCCCCTTCTACTTGTTCGCGACTTCCGCGGTCGCCACATCTCCGACGGCCTTCCTCTTATTAGGGAGGTCGCCCTCTCCCGTGGGGGCGGCCGGTGGAATCTTAGCCACCGAAGGACGGCCAATCTTCTTGGCCCCCGACCTGCACGAGTTCCCTCAATCAACATAACGACAATGCAAAAAGAGCGAGGCGAATCGGGATGAAGGAGCAGTACTCACTTAGCGACCGGGAGGATGCGAAGCCCGGTGCTGATGTGGGCGGGCTTGTCCAACTTGGGACCCAACTTGCGGGTGAGCCCCCTCTCGTAGACATCTAAAGCCCACGAAACCGCGGGCTTCCTCGACGATGAAGCCGCAGTCGCCGGGATCTCCGGCTCGGACGTGGCCGCCCTTGACGGCTGCGGCGACTTGGACGTCATCGCCTCAGCCGCTTCTTGGCTTGGAACCCCCGAGGCCGTTGGCGCAATCGCCGCCAGGGGAACCTCTACCACTACCTCTGTGTCCTCGCCCTCCAACCCCTTTGTCGGGACTCCATCCTTTGGAGCCTTGTGCGAGACTTCGGGGGAACCTTCGTCATCGGAGTCGTCATCCGACTCAAACACCACCGCCGATTTGGACGGCGATGTGGGATTCTTCGATGGCGACTTGGGGTTGCGCGCGGGCTTCGACTGCGTAGCAGTACGCTGGGACGTGTGCTCCTACGCGACCTCGTCGCCTCCGTCATGTTCGTCCAGGCTGTGGCTCGCCTCGAACTCACGTTGTTTCTGCATGCGGGTCTTATGAGCCACAGGCGCTGGGGGAGGGACCTCTTCCTCCTTCCCGTCGCTGTCGGAAGAGTCTCCCTTGGAGTCTTCCTCCAGTTCCTGGGGAACTTCTTCGTCGAGCGGAGGGAGCCAGCCCTCCAACACCTGAAAAAGCTGAGAACCACCACGAGTGAAACACCAAACGCGGAGACTGAGAACGGAAATACGGACATAGCGACTGGGAAGAGAACTTACTATGGGGGCCTCATTCTTCACAGGAGTGTACGGGGCGAGCCTGACCGCCACACTGGTGAACTCCGCATCGCTGATCTTCTTTAGGGCGGCCTTGTAGTCTTCGGCCTCCCATGATTCCTTGCTGGTTCGGGATGGATCATGCTTCCCGATGTACTCGTACATCCAGTGTGGCCGAGCCGCCAGTGGAACCAGGCGCCGCCCGAGCCAGCAGTTGTAGAGGTTGATCGGAATCAACCCCTGGTCCTTCAGCTTTTGGATCTGGTCCATCATTTCCGCGATGGCCATCCGCTGATCTTCGGGAAGCTTCTTCGGAGCCAACCGGCGAGGCTCGCTTCTCTTGGCGATGAATTCGGGAAGAGCCACCTCACCGGAGGGAGTGGCTTCTTAGACATAGAACCAGCTCTTCTTCCACTCGCTAGCGGCCTTCTTCGGCAGGAGGAGCTTGACGAAATTGTCCTTCGGCTTCAGTTGGAATGTGACGCCACATGCGGCCAACATCAAGCCACTGGACGCCTCGCGCCCGATGCGGCCGTGGAAGAGCTCCAGCCACAGCGGGAAGTACAGCCTACAGCCGAGGTAGCATTCGCAGAAGGCGACGAAGATTGCCAGCTACTCGATGCTATGCAGACCGAGATCCGATGGCTTGATCGCATAGTACGCGCAGAAGTGGCGGAAAAAGAGTGAAGTGGGGAATCCCATACCGCTCTCAAGATGACTGGGGATGCAGATGAATTCGCTGGGTCGCGGCTTCGGCTCGGTCTCGGAGGAGGGTGGAACCCGCCAGTTCCCCTTGCGGAGTACTCCGGCGTCCTCGAAAGATTTAAGATGGGTTGTGGTACACTTGGATTTCCCCCATGAGCCTTTGGGAGGCGCCATCGGGTAGGATGTGGAATCGCATGATGCGGAAAGGGCAAGTCGGAAGAATGTAGCCAGGGATATTGGAGGCAGGAAGAACGAATGAGGAAGAATGAAGAATGCGGAGAAGGTCTGCAGAGCTGAACCGTCACTCCCCTTATATGGGAGAGCCACCCGCCAAAATCAAGATAGCCGTTACTCACGGTAATTGCGCCAAAGTTACCGTTGGAAATTCCAACGGATAGTTTGACCAGATTTGACGGTCCAACTCCTCTATTTTACCCGCTACCCGCCAGACTTTTCCACTCGCCGAAACGACGACTTGGTGGAAGTAACATTCGTTGGGACGACGAATGGAAACATGGGAAATTCTCGCTGGTTCTGATGGAGTCCATCGCCGACTCGACTGGACGCCCTAATTGGGCTCATCTACTCCGAACACCAAAAGGACGCCTACACCTGCATCAACGATGGCCTCGGGGACTACTGATGGGGATATGCCAAAGGGGGTATGCCCAGCAGGATGTTCCGATTGGGCCGAAGGGCCTATGAATGCACCTGGAAGATGGCGACTGGGCTATAATGGAGGGAGAATCCCGGCGACTTGCGACTGGAGGTCCAGGAGCGTAACAGAAGCC
This sequence comes from Avena eriantha, assembly GCA_910589775.1. Lineage (NCBI taxonomy): Eukaryota > Viridiplantae > Streptophyta > Magnoliopsida > Poales > Poaceae > Avena > Avena eriantha. The sequence continues at coordinate 281,948,447 of OU342742.1, read as the reverse complement.
TAGTCGAATTAGGTCAACACCTCTGAATCCTTATCTTGTTCGGTTGTGACCTGTAAACCCTAGCGAGGTGCCTCATATATAAACCTCCCTAGGGTATCCTAGAGACTCACGTTCCATCATACACCCCCTCAAGCGACTCGCTGCCTAGCCGCCGAGCTCGCCACCCCTGTAACTCACTCTCCAATAATCTAATCTAGCAGGAGTAGGTGTTTACCCTCCGGGGGCCGAACCTGGGTAAACCCATGTGCATCCGCCCCCATCTCGAACCGTAGATGGCCACCAACTCTTCCTCATGAAACACTCAATCGCTGCCAGTGGCAGCGACTGCCGCGGCCATTTCCGCAACATGGCTCGCTCTGGGAGACACAGGCGGTGTTCGACGTGGTTCCCGGTGAGTGTGGGTCAACCGGCAGGGTACGGCCATGTCTAGCAGGGTGTGGTGGTCAAGGCAGAGCGGCGCGCGTGGTCTGGTGTCGAGGCACGGTCTGTGTCATGCTGGCGGTGATGGCGCTCTGGTGTGCTCTAGCGCGGCGCAGAGAGGATAGTGCGGCGCTTCTCTTGGGTGGTCCAATGGCTATCTGTGGTCATGGGGTCGATCGTGGATAGCGGTGAGGTGGCTCCTTGCTTCCTGGAGTGGCGGAGAGGGGCTGGCGGTCTGCTGTGGTGTTCGCAAGGTTGGCCAGCGAGCATGGCGTCGGGGTCGCGTTCCACTGCTGCTAGGGACGAGGGGATGGGCTGGTTTCGGCCTGGTTAGAGCTAGGAGGGACAGAGGGATTAAATGGGGTGCAAATGGGTGGCAACCCCCTGTAGAAACAGTGAAGTGACTAGTGTGTTGGTTCTGTGCCTGCTAGGTGTTCGACCAAATGGCCGAAAGAATTCAAATTTGGTATTTTGAAATGAATTTTGGTGCAGTGGTTTGTCACATGCTTAAGCATCTATGGTTGCTAGGATTTTCCAAATGGAATTCATTTGGATGGTTTTTGAAAAAGTGTGATCTATACATATGAACTAGATTCCATTTTCAATTGTCATTTAAAATTATAGTTTAAATATTTTTGGCAGAACACAAAGTGGGCCTTCGTACATCACTACTTGTACTAGCAAGGGGTGCAAAGATCCACAATTGTCTCTGTTGGAAAATGAGTGCTAGGAATACCCAAAGTGGGCTAGGTGATTAAAATGGCAAAAGTGACCATTTCCTTTATTTAATTCCTTTTGATTTCTTTTTCTTTGGTTTTTGCTTGGGAATGATCTTGATGAGGTAAATTTCATCATAGAATCATTTTACAACCATTAGAACAAACAATCATGGCATTTCAAACAACTCCTATTTTAAATGCACACACATATGCATGCTTAAAGATTTTAAATGGAAAAAGGTTTTGTTAACCCTAAATTGGGTAGATTTGATCTTGACAACTTGGATTAAAGTTTTGGGATGTTACACCACACATGGATCCACCAGTGTCATTGCATGTGTGTCCTTTTTACTAACAACAACTGGAGTCATTTCATGACTATTATTTTCACATACCACATATGGATCCACCAGTGTTATTGAAATATGTGTTCTCTTTAGAGACCACACATGGATCCACCAGTGTCATTGCATGTGTGTTCTTTTTACTAACAACAACCAGAGTCATTGCATGTGTGTTCTCTTCAGAGACCACACATGGATCCACCAGTGTCATTGCATGTGTTCTCTTTTTACTAACAACAGCCAGAGTCATTGCATGACTATTCTTTTCACATACCACATCCACTAGTGTCATTGAATGTGTGTTCTCTTCAGAGACCACACATGGATCCACCAGTGTCATTGCATGTGTGTTATTTTTACTAACCACAACCAGAATCATTGCATGTGTGTTCTTTTCACATACCACATATGGATCCACCAGTGTCATTTCATGTGTGTTCTTCTCATTAACCACAGCTAGAATCATTGCATGTGTGTTCTCTTCATAGACCACATATTTATCCACCAGTGTCATTGAAATGTGTATTATTTTCAACTATAGCCGTTGGCCACAAACAATCGGGATGGAGACCTAACTAGCAACCGCTATGGGCTTCTAGAAGACCCGATCCCCGATTGTTAGGCGTCGTTGGATCGGAGTGCGTGGACGATAAGGATGTCCTTCGCGAGGGCGATCCGCGAGAAGTTTGTTCAGCGAATTGATTGGCAGTGGCTACGACACTGGGCCTACGTCCTTGCCCTTATCCCCTTAACCTCGGGGCCGAAGCTCAGATCGTGTTCCTTCATCGCTATGGAGAGGGAGAAGCCCAAAATCAGCTTGCACGAGACTTAGATGTTCGCCCACTACAACATACTCACGTCACTGTTTGCGAGGCTTCCGACCGGCTTCGAGCTCAGCTACCCCGGGGTTCCTGTCGCACCGCTCTTGCGCGATAATGCGTTGGCGAGGCAGATCGAGGAGCGCTGCCGCCAACTGTCGGAGCAGAAGAGGGAAATGGCATGGTACTCGCACACAAGCGCGTACTGGCGAAAGTTGTTCAAGAAGGAGCGGGCTACGTTGATTGAGCTGTGCGGAACCCACCGGCGGGAGATCCACCCGGATCTGCGCAACCCCGAAGGGAGGCAGCACTTCTGGGCAGTGCCTGGGCATATAACCTCCACCGTTATCGATGCAGCACACCGTGAAGAATCGATGAGGAGGAGGAACGCTATCGGGAACATCAGCATCGATTCCGATGCGGAGGAGGCTGGCGGCGACGCGGAAAACGTCGTCAATGATGGAGACTGCGGGAGCGTCATAGTCGATTATGGCCACTTAAGCATAAATTAAATCTATGTATGGTATCTTAATGCGCTCTTTGGATCTGGGTCACTCGAGACTTGGTCGATTATCGTCATAATCTATATATGTTAGCCATGTTTTAGTTGTCTTTGTCTTTGAAACTAGTCGATCGAAACTCCTCCGATCCAGAAAATAAAGTCCGCGCGTTCCTAGCATATCAGATGGGACAATACGCTGACTCTGCTCCCAGCACTTGATGGCACATCCATAATTTGGAGTGCGCTAGAGGAGAAGGGATCGAGCGTGTTGTAATAGTATACTACTCCTGTCCAGATATAACTGACTTAGTTTTTTTAGATATTTAATAAATGTGTCTATACCCAAAACATGTCTAGATACATGTTTTAGGTTTCTCTGTCTTTCAAACTAATCAAAAGTCATCAAATTCTGAACAAATAAAGTCATTGTGTTCACATCTGATGGGACAATACGCTGACTCTGCTACTTGATGGCAGAACCATAATTCTGGAGTGCACCAGAGGAGATGGGAATGCAAGGGAGATAGGAACTAGTAGCCGCGTCCAAACGCAGGTAAAAAATTAATGTAATAATATTTAAAAAATTGTAATCTGGTCCACATGACCCCATCACACACACGTTGCACGCGCCAGATATAAAGAAAGACGACACGACTAGTTTAGTTTCAATGATATAATTCAACATACGACGTTACTGTGCCCGCATCTTTCTGCTCCTCTTATTAGTCTGCTAGCCCACGCTGCATTCAGCATCAGTTGATGAGGATAAAAAATGATAAAATGGCAAATAAAACAATTTTTAATCTTACCTTACATCCGGAGAATCGTACAAAGATGAAATTGGCAGGGATTTATTATTTCTCCTGCAGTTAGCTGAAAGATCCTCAAGAACATCCTCAATCACCCCTGCAACTACTTCATATTCTAATACACCTCCATTATTTGTCATTTCCTCCCTGTTCCACTTACCCTTTTGTTTCTTTTCACACCCTTTTCTCGCCGGCACCTCCACTTCTTCATAAATTGGCTGCTTAATTACGAGTGCTCATCACCGTCTTCACGCTGCTCTTCCTCTAGTTCTGGCCGAGTAGCCTCATTTTCTGCCACCAGGGTGTAAACAGGGACAATATCATGTGTAACTGGGTTTTAGCACAACCTCTTGATATGGCCGAATCCGCCACAATGTTTGCATTTCCTTTTCCTAGCTCCCAGCCTTGAACCTTTATTGGTGGAGGCTTCGATCCTAAGAACTGGTGGTTGAAGTTTGAACCCCGGATCGATAATATCCCAATTAGTTTCATCGGCCATAGGTGGTACGTTTTCTGCATAAGTTGCAGCAAACTTGTCCACGGAGAAATAATTGTCGACATAGTTATCTATTTCAGCTTTGTTACCGCTAAGCTTTAAGATGAAGTAAATTGCATGGTGACATGGCAGACCAGTAATCTGCCACTGCCTGCATGAACAAGTCTTGTTTCCAATGTCTACAGTGTACCTCCATTCACTTCCATGCTTGTATTCTGCATAAACCTCAGCCAATGTTCTGGAACTTCTGACCATCCTCATCTTTATCGTTCTCATTGCCCTGGTTCTTGCATTCAGTAACATAACCACCTTTGGAACTATTTTATGGCCTAAAATTTTTCTTGCACAAATTCTTTGCCTTGAATCTATCTTCACCATTATGCACTGTCTTATTGCATCCAACAAAATAACAATTCCAAGTGTCTTCATGCCCGAAATCTTACCATTGAAACTCTCTGCCAAATTATTGCAAACAAAATCCACCTTGCTTAACTCACCAAACTTGCTTCTGGCCCATAGCTTGGTGTGATGTTCTTCAAGGTATTTTTTCACCTTTGGCACTACATACATGTTCTGCAAGTAAGTAGCATCCGTGCTTGGGGTGTATGTGTATGCTGATCGCCACAAGTCCTCTTCAAAGATCTTTCCTTTGAACTTCTTCGTGAAGTTAGTAGCGAGGTGCCGCATGCATTCCCTATGCTCAACCCTAGTTGACATAGCATCAACAGCATTGTCAAGACCCTCGCATGCACCGGTGTGTATCACCAAGCCTTTAGGGTGACCAATTACTTCCTGTAGTTTCTGCATGAACCATGTCCAGCTTTCATTTGATTCACCCTCAAGAACAGCATAAGCTACGGGTAGAAGCCAATTATGCGTGACCAAAGCACAAGCAGAAGCAACATGTCCCCTGAACTTCCATGTTAAAGAAGTTGCGCCTATTGCCAAGTATGGCCTGCAGCCATCTAGGAACCCCTTCCAGCATGCCTTCAGGCAGACAAAACATCTCCTAAAGCATATCTTATCTGCCTGCTTATACCTGACCCCCCTTGAGACCTTTTCTCTTCCTTTCACAACCTCGTAATCGATGTCAACAACACTACCAGGTGATGTTTTCTCTACCTGAGCTTTGAAACTATACAACATATGAAAATTGTCATTCCACTTGCCTTGAATGAAGTCTAGAGCCATCTCCTTCCCATCAAAGACTCTGTGGTAAGGAATCAGAACGTTAAACTTTTTGCTAATCTTTGCTCTAAGTTCAGTAGGTCCAATGTTATGATCCTGCCTCACCCGGTCAAGTACAGTAGCAGCAATCCACTTGGTAGTCGCCAGTCTAATTTTATCACTTAAAGAAGTATTAGGGAAGTTGTGTTTCTTCGTGTTTACTTTGATCTGCATTCGATAAGAATCCAAATAATTTAGAGCTAGTTATCAGCAGAATAAATATGAGAAAGACTGAAACTAAATGTAGCTATTGCAACCTGAAATGGGTGTCCACCCCGCATTGGAGATGCATGTAATCTCCATTTACACACATTACTTTCCCTACAGTGCACCCTAAATCTCTTTTGATCGCTATTTTCAATGACAAATTCGAACCCAACTCTGATTGCATAGGCTTCAACTGCATATCTGCAGTCCTCCACATTATCAAAGACAGCCCCCTCATCAATTGTAGGATTGTCCCTGTCAAAGTGTATCATTGGCATGTCCTCGTCTTCATCGTTGTATCTACATCCCATTTCCACATATTCACATTCCTCTTCCTCATCAGTCCCATAGTCAGGCTCAAAGTTTGAATCAACCAAATATTCCCTACTCTCCATCCTATCAGGGTCAGCAGGCACGTCTGGATATGCTTTCTCATCATCATCCGTACCGCCACACATTTCAGTGCCTTCATGCTTGCTTGACAAAGCATCATGCTCAAGGACAAGTTGTACAGACATCCTGCGGTTACCAACACATATCCTTGCCATCACCACGGGACTAGAAACACTAATTGGGGTATGCAGAAAAGAAATCACAGTTCTTACCCTTCAATGTGGACGCATGGCACCTTCTCCGGGCTCCATACTTCCAAATTTCTGCACCCCGCTTCCTCTCCACCTGTTTCGTTGTCCTCTGTGCTCTCCAGATTTGAAGGAGATTCCGTGCTCTCCAATAGCGCAGGACCCATCTCTGTGTTCTCAAGCCTCGCAGGATCCATCTCCGAGCGAGATCCGGATCAGCAGTGTCGTTGGGCCCCTAACCCAATGGCCGACTCTCGGTTTTCGTTTCCAGACGCGCCTGGGTGGTGGATGGCGACAAGGAGACATGGCAGGGAGGGGAGGGGAGGAGACGTGAGGGGATGGCATGAAGGGGACGGCGGGAGGACGACGGCCCAAGGGGACAACGAGAGCGGTGCACGACTGAACGGAGTGGCGGCGGCAGGAGCAGAGGAGCAGAGTGGAGCGGAGCTAGTTGCGACAAAGCATGGAAAATTGCACAATAATGTGTTGGTGGGCGGCACCAGCCCTCGAACCTAGGACGCGCGCCGTGGAAGGTGGAGGAGGCGGGCCCGCCAGTCAGAAAACATGCTACCTGTCAGTGCACTATGCACGGTTGCACTTCACGGAATTTTTTAGCAAGTCCCACATGTTAGTATGTTTGATCAAATCTTGCATGCAGTGCATGGATGGTTCACGCGCTAGTTCCGAAAAAAGCCCGTTGATCCAAACTTGAAGTGGCAGTTCCGCTTATTCTCCCTCGTCTCCTCGTCTCCTCGCAGTGGCAGTTCCGCTTTGTCTCCCTCGTTTGTTCTCCTCTTCTTCTTCTCCTCACAGTGGTAGTTCTTCTTTCTTCCTCGATCAAAACATTCCCGCACGTAAGCCATGGCCAGTAGCCAGATGAAGAGGAACTGGTCCGATCTCCCGGACGACCCACTTCGCAAAATCGCCGACTACTTGCTAGAGAAAGAGGAGTACGTTGACACCTATGCTGCTTGTGAGGAAGTCTGCACCGATTGGCACCGCACTTTAAAGGTGCCCGAATTCCATCTCAACAACTGGATCATGATAGATCACACACTTCCAGACGTTGCCGACTTCACCTTCCTGAACCTCGCCACTGGTCGTTGCTTCAGGACTAATGGATGTCCATTGTAGGTTCACATTCGCATCCGATATTTATTGGTATTTTCCATTGTAAACATCTTAGTGCTAACTGATGCCCTCTTCTTCCAAAAGATTCTCATTTGTCGGTGTTTCTCGTGGCGTCATCATTCTTGCTCAGAGGGTGGAGTCGTACCAGATTCGGCTTCTGAACCCAATCACTCATAAGTCTAACACTGAGTTTCAAGCACACATACCATCTGATCTTCTACAATCTATTGTCGTGACGAAGTCCCCGACGATGGTGTTCATTTGCACTAATTATCCAGATCATATTGCATGGGCCGATGAGAGCACCCCAACGGGGCAAATCAATGAATCATTTGGAGAAGGATTATATTCACCACCTCTTGATACGCTTCTGGTCTGCATGACGACATTCCGAGGGGAAGTATATGCATTACTTGAGAATGGAGACATCTTGTCGACCAACATCCAGTTAGAGCAGCACGCGAGCACTGTCACGATGGCCAAAATAATTTCATCCCTAATCTTTGAACAGGTACGCGGAACCTACAATTTTTACCTTGTGGAGTCAGATGGTGATCTGCTTCTTGTGTTGAATGGGGATTTCGCCAAAGGGCAACCGGTGTTATACCAGGTGGACACGGAGAACCGCTCTCTCGAGGCCGTCGGTGACATTGGAAGTCGTGCCCTCTTCGTTGGTTATAATCGGTCTATCTCCATTGACACCAGGTTACACCCCACAGTCAAACACGCTTGCATATACTACAGGAATTATATCAGACTGTACGATCATGAGGTTCAAGCCTAGGAAGAGGAACCAACAATGGTAATGTATGGCTTAAGTCTGGAACATACACCGAGGCCTTACCCTCTAGAAGAGATACTGGCAGCACATTGCAGACGGAGAGAGTTCTCTGAACATGTGTTGCAGCACGCGGGAGCCGACAACGACGAAATATATAGGGGATAATGAATCCTATATTCATCCTAGGTTATTTTCTAGCATTTTTAGGTCTATTATTCGAAGTAGAAATTTTTACTTTATTTATATTATTTCGATCAGCAGTATGAGTATTACCTTTTAGACAAAATTGTAATGTATTTAATTTTAGTACTTTCAGAATTCAAAGTATTTATTTTTAGTAGCTTCTTTTAGAATTCTCTGTGTTTGACATGGACATCAGCTCAGCCCCAGAATTTAGGTTCCACATGGAAAATTGCACAATAATGTGTTGGTGGGCGGCACCAACCCTCCAACCTGGGATGCACGCCGTCGAAGGTGGAGGAGGCAGGCCCGCCAGTCAGAAAACATGCCACGTCGGCATCCCCTGTTTCTGATGCCCTTTAAAAAAAGAAAACACGCTACGTCGTCATCCCCTGTTTCTGATGGTGTTGCTATAATCGACGGTACATGGTGGCATATAAATAATATCGTATAAACATAAGGGCACAGTCGTCAACATTTCTAAAATGAAACCCGGTCCCGTCTCCTACCTGTCCTGGTACATTTCCCGATGAGGTGGATATCCACGACCGATCTTTTTAATACGTTCACACTCTTATGCTGAGAAGGGAAATAAAGATTGAGCAGTTAATGAAACGAGTGTCGAATTATTACCCTCTAAGGAAATGGGAGATGGTTATTTTCACGTGTGCCCGTAGTCCAAACCTACTGTCAGTCTTTCACTCCCCTTCTCCGACAAACCACAGTTCACTTTGCGAAGCTCCTCCGCGTCGCACCAACTAGGGTAACATGGCCCTGCCTAAGCAGTCGCCGCCGAAACTGTGGTATTTAGCCCCTCTAAGGCAGGCCATGAAGCTCTATTTCAAGGCCGGTCTCCCATTGCCCTGCCAGGCAGATGATTTCCCCGAATGTGCTGAATCGGCTGCGACGGCGATGGCGGCTTCGTCGGCGCCAGATGCAGCAAGAAGGGCCAAGAGAGCGATGTGGAGAAATCGCGCGGCGTCATTACAGCATGCTCTAGGCAGTGGGAACAAGGTACATATCAAATCGTTCACGAGAGCGTGCCGCTGAGGGTACACACCCTCGAACAGGGTAGCACCAAGGTCTAGGAACTCTCGCGTCCATGCTTCGGCGCGGACTACCTTACCGCAGTGGGGGAGGCTGGGAGCACGCCGTCTGTGGCAAAGATGCTCCATCCTACGCACCGTCAGAGGCTGTACCGTGGCGGCGACCAAGCGTCTACACTCAGCATGCTGGATTGTTCGACAGTCGGAGCCGGCAGCGGGCATCATCTCAGCCCTGGAATACAGGTTCGAGTTTACACGGACCTACGATCTCAAGAAGGAGATGTCGAATTTCAGTTTCAAAGAAATCGTTGCGGCGGCATAGATGGTACAACTGAACCGGGACTAGCGCACGCACATCGCTCATGCATGAACAATGCAGATTTCTTGTAGTTTGGCGGGAAGGCAATAGATCAGTTTGGGTTAAATGATCAAAGAACTTATGTCCTATCAAGGCAATTGGCCAGCCAACTTTTCTGGTGGAGATCTGTAGTTTCTTCAGTGCAGAATAATTAAGTTTAGACTGAAGAATGGCTTTTGTAGATGAAATGCTGACGAATTGTTCTATAAACTAGTAGGAAGTTTAGCCCACTTTTGTGCAGGTATAAGACCCTTTTGTATGGAAGTACTAATGTTGTAAGCAAATACTATCAAGTATCTATTTCCTTCAATTACTAGTCGTGGTTAAATCCAGTTAACTGGCATCTTTTCATCCCAGACTACAGATTTTGCGTCTGCTGTCTGCTATAAACCATTTTTCCTTTGTCTTGTGTTGCCTGCAAAATGGTCAGGCAGTTCAACGTGTTACAAATGTAGCTACGTTGTACTTGAAGAGGAGATGGACTACATTTTCCTGGCATCCATAGAATTGACATTGCTCATTGCCAGACCACCCTCTTTTCATGAGGTTATCCTTGGTTATTCACAGAAATTATAAAGCACGGTGTTCAACTACATCGATTCAAACTATTACACACACACTACATCAAATTCATTACCCACACATACTACATCGATTCAAACTATTACACACACATACTACTTCAAACTATTACACACACGTACTACATCGATTCAAACTATTACACATTTTTAGTCGATGCTAACTTCCTGCTACGCTCTCCATACTACAAATTCATTAGCCACACATACCACGGCAATTCACTAGAGCTCTGTCTTCACTCAAGGGAAATCAGAACCACCAGCTCGTCCAAGCCCGGTTCCTCCCACCGAAACTATGTGCGTCGTCGCGAAACGGTGGTGGTCCTGTGCCATCGATCCTTCCAGGCCAACACTGTAGGCGACGAGGACGCTTTCTGGTAGCCTCTTCGGGGCCCTGAATGCCACGTACCGATTCCAGAACCTCCTCTAGGTGGATGATGACCGGGTGCTTCTAGCAAAGATGTCGCCCTGCCCTGCTTGGAATCTGCACCTTGTACATCTTAGGAACGGCGTCTGGATCTTTTAGCCATGCCTTTACCTCGATGACCCATCTGTCGCTCGGTGGCACGATTTCCACCAGCTTGCTGCCAAGGCTACATACGACCTGCTTGAGGGCCTTCGGCTCCCAAGCATCCAATGGGAGGCCGTCAAAGCCGAGTTTGGAGAAGAAACGAAGCTACCCCAAGCAATTGTCCCACCCACAGGCGCGATGCCAACGCATGAAGCTCATTTTCTCCCTGCAGCACTCGAAAGAACAAGAAGAATTCAGAACATGCTCGGTGTCTGAGCTGTGCTCGAACCGGACGAAAAAATCGAATGGCAGTGCGCATACCTCAATCTTGACCTCATTTCGTCTGATCCCAAAACGAGACCTGAAATCCGACAGCAACTCCAACGGCGACATAGCGGGATGGACGCCTAGCACGGTGGCCATGAGAGCGTGGTCGTCGAACTGTTGTGCCAGGGCTACCATGCCTGGGGTGCACGGCAGCATGCAACTTCCCGAGGCCGGTCGCTGGCCTGGATCGCCTGACGGGACGTGCTCCGTCGTGTGAGAAGGACTAGCCAGAGGCGAGATATTAGTCTGGGGACGCGAAGCTCCGATACGGCAGACGATGTGACAGCGACGGCTGCGAGCTTTGGTTAGAGACGTGGGAGGTTGACCGGACATGGCAGGAACGCAAATTAGAGCAAGTGCGAGCTCCGATCTGAGACGAGCAGCCGGAGCTGAGCAAATGTTATGGGGAGCGGAGCAGGGGAGAAGACCAGAGCAGAGCAAAGAAATAGATCTGGTCCACTTAGTGATCTGGTCCACGGAGGGGTAAGCTAGTCCACGACCGGAAAAGATAACGGGGAATACTGACATGTAAGGCCAAGAAGAGTTGTCTTAACGGTGGTATTTGAGTTTAATCGATTTTCGTCTGGTTCAAACGACTGTTTGGCCGTTAGATTTGTATTCACCCCCATTTGGCCCTTCTGGACAATTGGCGGTTCTACTACGTCCCCTCCGCGCAATTGATGACAACTCGGGTACCACGGTGCACTCACCCGGGAAGTTTGGTACCGCAAACGAACATTCCCTACCACCAGGCAGTCAATGTATGGGGACAAGTGAGAGTTTGAAAGGATTCAACTTCTTGCTAAGAATATGATGCCCAGAAATTTGACCGTGTTTTGAAAACAAACAAAGAGACTATGACTCACCGTGATTTGAAATTTTGGCTATATTCAGAAATTAACTTCACACCTTGCGATAATATTTTCAGTGGACCCACCAGGGAGTCAATGTATCGACAACGAGTGAGAGTTGTTTGGCAAGATTCAACTTCTTGCTAAGACTATGCATGCCTCGAAAGTTTGACCATGTTTTGAAAACAATCAAAGAGACTATGACTCACTGTGTTTTGGAAGTTTAGCTGTGTTTCGAAATTAACTTCACACCTTGCGATAATTTATTCAGTGGACCTACCAGGCTGTCAATGTATCGGGAACCAGTGAGAGTTTGGAATGATTCAACTTATTGCTGAGAATATGCATGCCTAGAAATGTGACCATGTTTTAAAAACAATCAAAGTGGCTATGCCTCACCGTGTTTTGAAATTTTGCATGCGTTTCGAAATTAACTTCACACCTGGTGAAAATCTATCCACTGGACCCACCAGGCAGTCAATGTATCGAGAACGAGCGAGAGTTTGGAATGATTCAACTTATTGCTATGAATATGCATGCCTAGAAATTTGACCATGTTTTGAAAACAATCAAAGTGGTTATGGCTCACTGCGTTTTGAAATTTTGTGTGCGTTTAGAAATTAACTTCACACCTTGCGAAAATCTGTTCACTGGACCCACCAGGCAGTCAATGTATCGAGAACGAGTGAGAGTTTGGAATGATTCAACTTATTGCTAAGAATATGCATGCTTAGAAATTTGACCGTGTTTTGAAAACAATCAAAGTGGCTATGGCTCACTGTGTTGAAATTTTGCGTGAGTTTCAAAATTAACTCCACACCTTGCGAAAATCTTTTCATTGGACCATCCAGGCAATCAATGTATCGAGAACGAGTGAGAGTTTGGAATGATTCAACTTATTGCTAAGAATATGCATGCCTAGATATTTGACCGTGTTTTGAAAACAATAAACGAGGCTATAACTCACCGTGTTTCAAAATTTTGGCTGTGTTTCAAAATTAACTTCATACCTTGCGAAAATCTGTCCAGTGGACCCACCAAGCAGCCAATGTATCAAGAACGAGTAAGAGTTTGGAAAGATTCAACTTCTTGCTAAGAATATGCATGCCTAGAAATTTGACCATATTTTGAAAACAAACAAAGAGACTATGACTCTCCGTGTTTTCAAATTTTGGCTATGTTTCAAAATTAACTTCACCCCTTGCGATAATATTTTTAGTGGACCCACCAGGTAGTCAATGTATCGAGAACGAGTAAGATTGTTTGGCAAGATTCAACTTCTTGCTAAGAATATGCATGCCTCAAAATATTGACCGTGTTTTGAAAACAATCAAAGAGACTATGACTCACCGTTTTTTGAAAGTTTGGCTGTGTTTCAAAATTAACTTCACACCTTGCGATAATCTGTTCAATGGAGCTACCAACAGTCAATGTATCGAGAACAAATGAGAATTTGGAATGATTCAACTTATTGCTAAGAATATGCATGCCTAGAAATTTGACCGTTTTTTGAAAACACTCAAAGTGGCTATGGCTCGCCGGGTTTTGAAATTTTTTGTGCATTTTGAAATTAACTTCACACCTTGCGAAATTCTATTCACTAGACCCATCAGGCAGTCAACGTATCGAGAACGAGTGAGTGTTTGGAATGATTCAACTTATTGCTAAGAATATGCATGCCTAGAAATTTGACTATGTTTTCAAAACAATCAAAGAGGCTATGACTCACCGTGTTTCGAAATTTTGGCTATGTGTCAAAATTAACTTCACACCTTGTGAAAATCTGTTCAGTGGACCCACCAGGTAGTCAATGTATCAAGAACGACTAAGGGTTTGGCAAGATTCAACTTCTTGCTAAGAATATGCATGCCTCATAATTTGACTGTGTTTTGAAAACAATTCTAGAAAGCAAAATGGATTCACAAACAACCTCACAAATTTCAAATTATAAAAATCAACACAAAGAGCCTCAGAATTTTCAAAATATAAAATGGAAGAGAGAGGAGAGAGGGAAAATCAATTTTCTATTTCTTGTGGGCAACCCACAAGCTTGAGGTGCACGTTAATGCTGATGTAGTCGTAGGTGCCTCGCAGGTGAGCATCAATGGGACTAAGGCTATCTAAGGCTATGATTCTGATGTTTGTGTGTCTGCTGGATTCGTCTGCCGTATATAGACCGATGTTTCGTGCTTGCTTGATTTTGTTGGCGATGCAGCCTTTTTGACGTGTCGTGGTGACGACCAGGGGATAGGGGAGAGCACGGGGTGCTGTTGGGTGCAGTTGGGTTTTCAAATCAATGTGACATTAAATAATTTCAAATCAATGCCCCAGAAATGCCGCGCAAGGAGATGATTTACGTGGACTATATAGAGGTTATTTTATCCATGAACTTTGATATACTACTAATCCGTATTTCACTTATAATGATTGATATTGGTAATTAAAGAATGCATGTGGGTTCCCAGGCTTCTTCCTTTCAGTATTAATTACCTGAATTCACGTGAGTAATTAACGTGGGTTTCTCTGTATTGGCACCCTTCTTTCCTTGAACGCATGCAGAAATTAAGGGGAGGAAGTAATTTCACCTTCCTCGGTAATACAAGAGGTTTTATTGCGTCGCAATGGAAGATGAAATGACAAACGGAGTACTTATGCTAGTACTAGATCGCAAACACTGTTCCAATTTGCACTTGATAATACTAATATTCAATCTCCGAACATTATTATAGAAAGGAAGAAGAGGTGAAATGAAACAAAATTAATCCTAAGACTTCTTTGTCTTCTTGGACCTGGATCCTTCTGCTGTCACCTTCGTGCTGGCGTCCTCCTTCCACTTCTCGTGGCATCCCCTAGCTCTCGTCGTCTTCTTCTTCTTCAAGCCTCATGCCTGCTTCTCCTTCCTCTTCTCATTGCGGATGAAGGCAGGATCGAGTGCACTCTTCTTGGAGACAAAGTCGAGAAATGGCCATAAATCTTCCGACCCCTGATCCTCCTGCCCGTGCTCCCTCTTCTTCTTTCCGATGGAGGATGGATCGAGAGAACTCTTCTTGAAGATGATGTCTCCTTCATAAATGAAAGACCAAGGATCCTCCTCCTCCTCATTGCTCTCTGCCAGCGGCGTCACCTCCATCAAATGACGGTAAGCAGGGTCCTCGTCAGAAAAAATACCTTCCAATGTGTCGGAATAGTACGGCCCGTCAACGGACTCCCCGCCATCACCATGGCAGGGACTGATATCCCCGTTCTCCAATGACTTGGACTCGTCAATGGAGGTGCACTGATCGAAGTAGGTGCGTGGCATTTTTGTGTGTGTGGTGGCTTGGCCGACCTAAACGGATAGGGTGAGACATAGAGAGTTCTTTGTTGTGTGCGTCGTGCCTGGATGGGAGAGGTCGTCATTGTTGATGGCCCCTTAAAAAAGCTTGCTCGTGACATCCAGGAGTTGCCACGTGCCGTAGGAGCAGCCTAGCAGTTCCCTTCCATCATTTTTTATACTCCCTTAAATCTTTTTTTACAAAAGTTCCCTTCCATCGTTGAAACAAGACCGAATGATTGGTACCTTTACCCCGAGGGCATCAATAGCGAGGATATTGGAAGTACCACCACATGTTGAGGAGGTTTTTGCACATAACAACAACCATAGACCTTTTCTGTGCAAAATACAGACATTTTCTGTAATCGTTGTACATAATACATAACCAGTCATTGAATGTTTCTTATTTTTTTGGGGAAACGTTTCATAGTTAATTATATAATATAGTACTAAAATATAATTTTTATCTAAATTAATAATAGGTAAAGCTAAAAAAATAATTATAATTTTGAACCACATCCATAAAGAATCTGGTGTATTTTTGGTTCTTGTAAGTTGTATCATTTAGAAATCAACCTATTAGTAGGTACATAATTCCCGACATTCTCTAGAGAAATGATATATAGATTCTATAATGATGGAAAGTCTGTTTTGAGGTTTATGCATAGCGTTCATTATGCTAAAGACTATATCAATAGAATCTTCTAAATGTTAGAGTGGAAGGAAAATCTATCAGTAAGCAATGTTGGGATTTACAATCTTCATCCAACGGTTAAAGGTCAAAGTTATTCGTACACTATATACTGGGTATGATAAGATAATTAAATGTATAACATCTCATTATAATCTTTGTGGTTTTTGCATAGCATTCATTGTGCTAAGGACTATCGACATAATCTTCTACGTGCTAGAATGGAAAAAAGATCCAAGAGTTAACATTGTTGGGATTTGCCAGTCTTGATTCAATTTTCATTGTTCAAAGTTACTCGTACATTATATAGTGGCAAGATTTGCAAGAAGTCACATGCTAGTTCTTACTAGTAAAAGGCGCATGCCACACTCGTATATACTGTATGAAATGTAACTTAATGAACATTAAGTTGTTATTAACCAACAGTCTTGTTAGAGAAAAAGGCATACATTAAGTATATTAATAATAACTATCTACATATATTGAGAATACAACCTACCGTGCTATGAATATTTTTTGTGGGGAGGGGGTGACATGATGGTTCTAGAACATGGTGGAGTTTTCTCTAGGTACTACTCCATCAACACAAATCCAGCTGCTCGAAACCATTCGATCTATCAGACCAACAGTCAGGATTGGTGCTATGGATCTAATTCAAAACTACTCCATTATAGTAGTAGGCATAATTCGGAAACATTGGCGATGATGCTATATGTGCATGACCGAACAACTTTCGGATAATCTCAAGGAAAAACAAGGACGCATGTATCAATGAGCGTGAATGGACAATAAGAATTGTGAGGACAGATTACTTGTGGGGCCTAGCAACCCCACATTTCTTCTTGTTTTTTAATGATCTTACCTCATGGGTGGCTTTGATGTTGTTGCTCAGGCGCACAATATTATTCACGTTAGCAGAATAGTGGGTTCCAAAAAATTTCTTTTAAACATAAGGTTGAACACTCCCAGCCATAGTGATTCAAAATTTATCAATAAAGGGGATTTATTTATTGGGTGGCCGAGTGGTTGACACCACACGTCATTGTCATGTACTTCCTCCGTTCAGAAATATAAGACGTTATAGCTTTGTGAATCGAATGTATCTAGATGTCATTTAGTGTATAGGTTCGTAGATGTTCGGAGTGAACCTTTACATTAAAAGGCGTCTAGATACATTTATTTCACAAAGCTAAAACGTCTTATATTTCGGAACAGAGAGAGTAGACATGATTTTTGCTAGGAAGGCCAAACACTAATGAATGCTTATAGGAAGGCTAGGAAATTGGAAATTGTGATCCATTGATAAACCTTCGCACTCCTCTTCCTAGAGTCAGATTTTAGCAATTCCATACAAAAAGGTTGTCGGACATGCTCCAAAGCCCAATATTTTTTCTTTTTAAATAAGAACAATAGTGATTAGCTCGAATAATTAATTGTGGTCTACGTATGTTGTACTACTATACTTCATAGAATATGCTATGTGTGCATGACCGAACAACTTTCGAAAAACCTGAAGGAAAACATGGCCGCATAAATGAATGAGCGCGAAGTAAGGCTGCAATGGGTAGGGTATGAGTAGGGTATAACAATATCATACCCACTCCCGTTTAGTCAATGGGTAGAAAATTTTACCCATACCCGTACACGGGGGTATAAAACATCACCCATGCCCGTACCCATCAAAAATATCGAAGTTTAGAAGCCACAGTATCATACTCTTCCCTAGGTTTCTTGGCCCCATAGGTTGTAATTCTATAGGTAAGTTTTACTACTATGTCAGTTTAAATGGGTAGGGTATGGGTCTATCTACCCGTGACCGTACCCATGACTTAACAGGTTAGGGTATGGGTATTACCCATGGGTATAAAATTGTGCCCATACCCTACCAAGACGAATACAGTACTTGCGAGCACTCGTGGGTAAAATTTGCCATCCTTAGCGCGAAGGGACAATAAGAGTTGTGAGAACAAAGTACTTGTGGGCCCTAGCAACTTTCACATTTTTTCGATGAAAACGCCGTCGCTGTTTACCTTATGAATGGTTTGATGTCATCCCTCCGGCGCTAGATTTTCACGTTAGCGAAATAGTGGGTTCCCATATTTTTGTTTAGAATAGAAGCATGAACACTCCCAAGCATAGTGATTGAAAACTTATCGATAAAGGGCACTTTATTTTTTTAAAGCTCAGGGCACTTTATTATTACACTCGATTCCCCATACCACCGGCCTACCATTCAGCTATTATTAGTTGGACTATGGATAAACAAATTCACTCGAGTTGGTTGGGGCTTTAATTATAATTTTCGTGCTCACTACCTGTCTTGGTGACAACATCTTCATACGCATCATCGTTCATGAATAGATATAATACGGAAATATATCAATGCCATAGTATTTTAGTGCCTACCAAAGTAATACTTCAGTTTTCTCTCTTCTCAGTTTCTTCAAAAAGGAGTCTGACCTCTTTCTCAATTATTTTAAAAAACATAGTTTTGGGGAATACTTCAGTTTAAACCCCTATTATTTGTTAGAATAAAACACTAAAAGGTATTCAATAGTTCAGTTTATTCAGAAATCGAAATGTTTTCTAAATAATTTAAAAATACTTTGATGCCAAACTCATCCTTAATATCTGAACCGAGCCAATCTGGGCCATGGATGATCAATATTTAGATGCCAAATGTCCAAATGGGCCCTTAATTTCTGAACTGAGGCAGTATGGGCCATGTATGATCACCGATGTGCCTGTCAGCCTTTGATTCTAGGGAGTACGGCTTACCAATTTACTACTACTTGGACTATACATAAATATGAATTTAGTCGAGTGGGAAAATCTCCCGCTATCCAATGTTTCAAACATCTTGGAATCCTCCTTCTACCCCTAGTGAAGTCGGTTTGTTGGGGCTTCAATCATAATATCCCCGTTCAGTACCTCTATACCTCGCTCCCCTACAACCGACCCCCCCCCCACACCCACACCCACACCCACACACAATCCTTGCCCCCAGCTGCGCTAGCCCTGCAGAAAACCCTAGATCTACCTTCAACACCTTAGATCTGATTCACCATTGTCGTCGTGCACTGCACCAGATCTGCTTCACCGACCCACTCTCCTGGCACGGCGAACACATTCCCACCGCCAGGAATCTGCTTCTTCGCCGTTGTCGTCCAGTGCTCGGAGGAACCCTTGTTCTGCTTCACCTTCGCCCACAATCATCGCAACCGTGGAACCCTCGATAACCTCGACATCACCACCCAGGATTCGCACCATGCCTAAACGCCATCGCGTCCTAGGTAACCATATCTCCTTGGAGTTTGGTAAGATAAATATGTATCAGTTAACTATATTTTGTATTGGTGCTACTTTTGTAGTAACTTACAAGTACTATATTTTTTACCCGTATCTTCCTTAATATTTTTTTGTAGTCAGTTTAACCGTAAGGCATTCAACTGCGATTTTGTATGTCATGGCGAAATATGAGTCAGCCAACGGTTAACACATTTGTTTCCATTATCTACTTTAGTAAGTGTCCATATGTGATGCGGTTATAATTTCTCTCTAGCTTGGCATAGGCTATGGCACCAATTGTTATTTCTTGCTTGATGCTTTTGTCCTATGTATGCAGTACACGTTTACATTCGTTATACTGCTCCCACTAAGATGTCTGTTTCATTTGCTTCTGCTTACCCCACTATTCCTAACCGTTTGTTGTTGTTACGCAATGAACAGGTGTAGTTTACACTAGAAATCATAGAATGAATGGCCCCTATAATCTCGTAAGTATCTATTGTTTTAGTATCACTTCATGCTAACATATGTGAGACTGGAACCTTTTTGTTCAATATTCGCTGCACCATTATGCAGAGGACCCACACTAAATTATGGGGACCACCAGTCCAATTACTTGATGCAGCGGACATCATCGATGAACATACCTGTAACCAGATCAACAACCCTGAGACTCCACATAGAGCTACTGTAAGGACGCCCCCTTTTTTTAAGGTTTAAGTCCCTTGGTATCATGCCATTGAATCTAGTTGAGTTGTTATTTTTGTTGGAGGCACTAGGGTGATTATAACAAGGCCAAAAATGCAACGGAATCCAATATAACAGAAACGGAAGAATCATAAAGAACCGTCCACTTCAAATCTCACTCGGGTATCTACACGTGTATGGCTATTTTAATACGAGGCAGATGATAGTACACTTTGTCTTTGGGCAGACAATCAAAAAAATTAAACATTCTAACTGTTCGATAGATTGTTTGACAATTTCAATAAAATGATTTGGATATTCTATTAGAGGCACCCATATGCATGAGGTCCTTGTGTTGAGTGCTTACATTGCTATAACAGACCAAATAATCTTTTAAAAATCTTTGAGAATGAACACGGTAGTTTTGTTTCTTTGTATGATGTTGTAACTTCTTTTATCATAGTTTCAGCCTTCATCAAGTAGAGAAGTCATTTCACAGGGCAGAAGTGACAGTTGCACACTATCTCATCCCTCTATGAAGTTAGCTGTTCTAGTTATTCCAGAAGAAAGAGATGTATGATGCCCTACCGTTACTAATTGCTTTCTTCCTTTTAGTAAAAGGACTGATTTGAAATTCTTTGGTTTTTGTTTTCCTTGGTAATTATGTTATATGATGTTTCTTTTTGTTTTAGGTTGCAAATATAAATATGAAGGCAGAACAGAAAACAGATACCTCAAGTGTAGATCTCTTTGGACAGAGAAGCAGTGACAGTGCCTATTTCTCACGTAGGTACACAATCTCGACTGCTCCATACATTCCAACAGAAAGAGTTTTTTGTGCTGCACTCCAAGATGCACATGATGTAGTTAGACAGGAAACCAACAGAATAGATGTAGTAGTCTCCATAGCAAGGAAGGAGTTATCTGAGTTAAAAAACAGGCAAGCTTTGATGGAGAATCTACTTAATAATATCCTCAACAAGTCTCGTGGTAATCCCGATGTTACATGTAAGGTGGCGCGAGCTCCCTAAAAGAAACATTTTTGAAACTGAGATTATATTGTTTATCAACTATGTTGTACTTCGATGATGCTTTATGAGCTACAGAAATTTTCAGGACTGTAATAATTTACTAATTTTCCAGTTATAAGTTTTTTTCCACAGTTCCAAAAATTATTTAGCATTTTAGAGAACTTGTGTTCTTTGTTTATCCAGGTTTATGTCCTGGCAATGGATCTCAGTTAGATAGGCTTAAAATAGTAGCAGGCCCACAACATTTTATCAGTCCTTGATGGGCCACCAATCAACAGTGACAGGCCTACACTGAGGCCATTATATGTAGAATCTGACCACCAAAGAACAGAACAGTGAAAGGCCAGAACAGTGAAAGGCCAGAATAGTGAAAGGCCGGAACAGTGAAAGGCCAGAACATTAACAGGACGGAAACAGTAACTAGGCTAGAACTTTAGCAGGCCAGAATTTTTTCAGCCTGTTTATGGAACTGAATAGTAGAAGGCCGGAATAGTGAATGTCTAGAATAGTAAAGGCGTAACTGTAGAGGGCCGTAACGGCCCACGATGGGTGCGAGAAAAGTGACGGGCCGACAAAAGGCCTTAACAGTAATGGACAGACTTGGCCTAGGCTAAAAATGGGTCGCACGGTATTGGACCAAGGTGGGCCTTCTATAGACTGAAACAATGTCGAGCCTAAAAATGTTCACGGGTCGCAGATGTCTGCACTAGTTGGCCCATTTCGGACAGTGTTGGACGAAACAGTAACGGACCTTCTTCTTATTGGGCTTTCCTCATGGGACGGCCTGATGGCTCAATGCATGGCGCCCAGAAAAGTGTTGGTGCGGTGTTGATGTAGAGCTTGTTGGGACCCCAAGAGGAAGGTATGATGAGCACAGCAGCAAGTTTCCCTCAGTATGGAACCAAGGTTTAATCGAACCAGTAGGAGCAAGGAAACACCCCAAAGGTGTTACTAGCTCAGCTTTGGCAGGGCGCACTACCGGTGCTAGTAGCAACGTGAAGATCTGCACAACACAACCACAGAACTTTGTCCCCAACTTGCGATGAGGTTGTCAATCTCACCGTGTTTTGCGGAAAACAAAGGATTAAACGTATCGAATGGAAAGAAGTAATAGTTTGCAGAAAGTAAACACAAAGCAGTAAAAGATTGTAGATTGAATGTAAAAGAAAAGGACCGGGATCCATAGTTCACTAGAGGTGGCTCTCCTTAAGATAGATAACATGCTGGGTGAACAAATTACAGCGGGGCAATTGACAAACACCGAGAAAGCAATACATGCATATACTAATCATCTTGACTCCTTTGAGACTTGATTGGGCATTACAACATTATACATAGACCGCCATCCAACTGCATCTATGACTAATAATCCACATTCAGGTTATCATCCGAACCCCCTCCAGTATTAAGTTGCAAGGAACAGATTATTGCTTTACGAACTGCGTGTAAAGTAAACAATACGATTGTTCTATGAACAAAGGATTGTTGTTTTCTCCCTAGTAGCAACAGCACATCTAGTACCTTAGAGATTTCTGTCACTTCCCTAGATTACAAGAGGCATGAACCCACTATCGAGCATAAATACTAACTCTTGGAGTTGCTAGCAACTACTCGGCCAAGATAGCTACTAACAACAGAAAGCATGGAAGATCACAAATAACAAAGAAATGATCTGAAATAGCATCTCAATATCCATCGGATCCCCGCAAACACAACATGCAGAATTACAAATAGATGATCTTGATCATGAACGGAGCTCACAAGATCTAGACATGAAAGCACAAAGGAGGAGAACTAGCCATCTAGCTACTACATGGATCTGTAGTCCAAGGATGAACTACTCACGCATCACACCGGAGGCTTGCATGGTGATGAAGAAGGCCTCCATGGTGCATTCCCCTCTCCGGCAGGGTGCCGGGAAGAGCTTCAGATCCCTCCTGATCTAGGGATGGAGATGACAATGGCTACAGACTCTTTCGTGGATTTTTGATTGGGTACTTAGGGTTTTCGTCCCGAGGGCAATATATAGGCGGAAGGAGAGGCCTAGGGGGTGCCGGGAGCGGCCACACCACCCCCTGGTGCGAGCCAGGCCTGGCCGCGTGGCCAGGTGGTGTGGTGGCTCCTTGGCCCTTCTCCGTCTCGTATTCTGGCACTTGATGACATCCGTAAAAATAGGCACTTTGGCTTTTGTCCCGTCTAATTCCGAGAATATTCATTTTCTAACTTTCCTGGAACCAAAAACAGCAGAAAACAGGCAGCTGGCACTGTGGCTCTTGTCCCTCAATAGAGTAGCAAATATAAATGCATAGGACACCTTCAAAGTTCATAAGAGTGACTAGATACAATAGTTTAAAACAAGCAATATCAAAGTATGCATCAATCAACTAGTCTTGGGACAATGCACATAGAACTAAGAATGGCCACTATGCTCTCAAAGTAAGTGCATAAAGATAGAAGGTAGAGGCTCAATGTAATGGTGGAAGAAAAGCCTTTGTAAAAGGAAGTAGGGATTCAAGTCTCATAAAGAGCTTCCAAAAATTATGGTACTTATAGCTTTCAGCTCTCATTGCCCCTATCATAAGCATCTTGAAGTGGTTAAGGTTAAAGTGACACAACTAAGAGGATATGCTTGACAAGTTATAAACCGAAATCTCATGCCCCTTACTTACGAAGATCGATCCTCATGCTACTCAACTTCAGTCACGAGTAGGCTCTTGTCATTGTAAGTATGTGTGTATCATTAAGAACCGCCAACAGGGTACCCCTTGCACATGATACGGGAGCTTTCCCATAATCAAAATGACAAGGCAAGCAGACAATGAGCATCTCAGTGATCTTTTTATTTGCTATTTGCATAGGTTTTTATTGAGGATGCTTCATAGAGTGCTCATTATGGTGATGTTGCAAGTTTCCACCATGATTAGGCATGGCTTAGGCTAGCGGCCCAGGCATTTCTCTAACACACATACAAACTCCATGATCTTACAAGTTCCACTTTTATTTCACACCGCTGGGATCCGTAAGCAAAAGAACATGATATCAACGGGGTACAAAGTACAAGTGCAATGTTGAAAGCGTTCCCCATGGTACATGGTTCTGCTAATTTCAACTTATAAAGCGCAAGCATATACGCAACAAAGAAGGACCCAGTGGTTCAAGTTTATTAGATGCAAAAAAGTAAAGTGTGCCATCAAGTTTGTGCGAGCTTTAATCACTAGTTTTCTCATAACAAGTTTAATTTGAAAGGTAAACAAAAGCATGAATATACTTGGAATAGCATAAGCTAGTAGGTAGGTATGGTGGACTCTTTGGAATAACTTGGTTTAGGGAGTTGGATGCATGAGTGGAACTCATACTTTGTTGAGGAGGCTAGCAAAAGACTGGGAGCGACAAACTAAGAGAGCAATAATGGCCATAATCATGCAGAGCGACAAAACATCATTGATCAAAGCATAAAGTGATACTACAAGTTGAAAAATAAAGGATCATAAAGGCTATGGTGACTTGAGATAGTCATACCATGGTGTGAGCATGTGCCAAGTCAACCCAAATAAAGCATCAAAGGAGAATACCACTATACTATGCTTTAATATGCTAAAACAATGCATGATTCATCCAAGGCACATTAAGCAATCTCAATTGTTTATAACAATTCATGCTACAACAAATAATACTAAGCATAAAGCCAAAACAATATCAAGCATGGCATGACAAAGCATAGGGCACGGTCAAAAACGAGCTCTTGTTACCACATAAGCATGAACTTTCCTACTCTTTTCCAAACCAAACCAAACCAAACTATTTGCAAACCAATGTATGAAAGAGGGGGTCCAACCAATTTATTCAGAAAACTAAGCAAACCAAGCAAACGAAAAACCAAAACGAAAACAAAAAAGAAGACGCTCCAAGAAAAACACAACTGTGCATGAAACAATAAAAATGAAGCGTTTGGAAGAAACCTGGGATTTTTTTTGATGAAGAAGGGGATGCCTTGGGCATCCCCAAGCTTTGACGCTTGTACTTCTTGGATATTTCTTGGGGTGACACGCGTGGCATCCCCAAGCTTGAGTTTTAGTCCATTCTTCATCTCATTACTCATTCCTTCCATACACCTGAAATTTTTCCTTCATACAAAACTTCACACAATCTTTATTAGCAATATTAGTGCACTTAAGATAAATAAGTCTTAAGGTTCAGTTCTAACACCAAATAAACTTCCATTAGAACACAAGTACTGTAGCACTTCCCTCAAAAAGCTCAATTCCCCAAAAGAACTCAAAAAGGAACCCACAAGATTCAAATGCAGAAAATGGCAGAAATCTATCAAAATAGACCAGCAGGTAAAGACGGATTTTTTCGAAGACCTTATGTTGATCAAATCAAAAGGTGTTGAACTAAATAAAGTTAGATAACAACCTGTTGCAGAAGCACAAAAAATTACAGCTCAATCCGACATACAGAGCTCTCTCACAAATGTTTACGGTGAAGCACAAAAATCTGTTTCGGGACAGCAACTTTCCCAATCATTACTTCTCTCTCATTAGAGGTTACTCTTGGCACAAAAAGCAAATAAAAAGGATAAGGAGAGGTTATTACAGAGGTAATAACTTCCAAAACTCATCTAAAACTTTTGGGTTATCTCCCAATAAGTACTTTTCTTTAACGCCTTTAAGTTAGGCATAAGAAGCAAGAAAAAGAATCAAGTGTTCTCAAATGAAGAAGCATTAAGACCAAATTTTGTTTTCATAGGAGAAGCAAAAGAAATATTTTCTCTATTTTTAGGGAAGTGTTATATACCTTTCTTGAGTGGGAGTTGATATTTAATGGTGCCTTATTTTATATCAATGATGGCACCAACAGTTCTAAGAAAAGGTCTTCCCAAAGTAATAGGACAAGAAGGATTGCATTCAATATCCAAAACATAGAAATCAACAGGGACATAGGAATCGTTAACCATAATAAGAACATCATTAAGACTCCCCATGAGTTTATTTTTAGCATTATCATCAAGTGGGACATTCAAATATCAATCTTCAAGAGGAGGCAAATCAAGCATATCATAAATCCTTCTAGGCATAATAGAAACACTACTATCAAGATCACACAAAGCTTTGAAATCAAAGTCATTCAATTTCATATTAATGTTGGGTTCCCAACCATCCCCTTGTTTTATAGCAATAGAAGCTTTATGTTTCATCTTTTCTTCTTTAATCTTTATGAGAGCATCAGTAATGTGTTTTGTAAAGGCCATGTTCATAGCACTAGACTTTTAGCAAGCTTTTGTAGGAACTTAATAACTTCAGAGATATTGCAACCATCAAGATCAAAATCAAATTTATCATCTAAAGTAGTAGAACTATTACTAGCCTCAATACTAGTGGTGGTAATAGTAGAAACACTAATGTTTCTAGCAATTTCATCTTCTCTTTCCCACTTAGCATGTAATTCAGCTAATAGTCTAACATTTTCATCCATTCTTACTTGTATGGCATTAGTAGCTGCAAAGGGATTATCATTAGTTTCAGGTTTAGCAGCCATTTTATTCAAAGTAGATTGAGCTTCAGCTAAAGATGTTATATTTCTTTTAGCATTAGAGAGTTTTTCCTCAATAGTTTTATTGAAAGCAGTTTGTTTATTAATAAACTCTTTCAGCATAACTTCAAGTTCAGAGGGAGCACTCCTATTATTGTTGTAAGAATTTACATAAGCATTACCATTGTTGGGAGGATATGTCTTATAATTGTTGTTACCAAAATTACTCCTATAAGCATTATTACCATAAGCATTGTTGCCAAAATTGTTATTTCTTATGAAGTTCACATCAACTTGCTCTACTTGAGCAACCAAAGAAGCCAAAGGGACATTATTTGGATCAATATGGGCTTTCCCATTAACAAGCATAGACATAATAATATCAATCGTATCACTCAAGGAGGAGGTTTCCTCAACAGAATTTACCTTCCTTCCTTGTGGAGCTCTCTCAGTATGCCATTCAGAATAATTAACCATCATATTGTCCAGAAGTTTTGTTGCAGCACCCAAAGTGATGGTCATAAAGGTACCTCCAGCAGCAGAATCCAATAGGTTCCTTGAAGAATAGTTCAATCCTGCATAAAAAGTTTGGATGATCATCCAAGCAGTCAGTCCAAGAGTGGGACAATTCTTTACCAAAGATTTCATTCTTTCCCAAGCTTGAGCAACATGCTCATTATCAAGTTGTTTAAACTTCATTATTTCACTTCTCATGGATATAATCTTAGCAGGAGGATAGTATTTTCCAATAAAAGCATCTTTGCATTTAGTCCAAGAATCAATACTATTCCTAGTTAAGGAATTCAACCATTCTTTAGCTTTTCCTCTCAAAGAGAAAGGAAACAATTTCAGCTTAATAATATCACTATCTATATCCCTATGCTTTTGCATCTCACAAACTTCAACAAAGTTATTTAGATGGGAAATAGCATCGTCATTACCAATACCAGAAAATTGTTCTCCCATAACAAGATTGAGCAAAGCAGGTTTTATCTCAAAGAAATTATTTTCAGCCACAGGTGGAGCAATAGGTGTGCTCATAAAATCATTGTTGTTGGTGCTAGTGAAGTCACACAACTTAGTGTTTTCAAAGTAGTCATTTTTTTGGGTTTCAAATAAGAAAGCAAACTTGTAAAACTAATTGTTTTATGTTTTTGATAACAAAACAAGCAAACAAAGCAAAAAGAAACTAAGCAAAACAAAAATAACAAAGTAAAGAGATTGGTTATGAGGGACTCCCCTTGTGAAGATGTCCTTGACTCCCCGGCAACGGCGCCAGAAAATCGCTTGATGGCTCAATGCACGGCGCCCAGAAAAGTGTTGGTGCGGTGTTGATGTAGAGCTCGTTGGGAACCCCAAGAGGAAGGTATGATGAGCACAGCAGCAAGTTTCCCTCAGTATGAAACCAAGGTTTAATCGAACTAGTAGGAGCAAGGAAACACCCCAAAGGTGTTACTAGCTGAGCTTTGGCAGGGCGCACTACCGGTGCTAGTAGCAACGTGATAACCTGCACAACACAACCACAGAACTTTGTCCCCAACTTGCGATGAGGTTGTCAATCTCACCGTGTTTTGCGGAAAACAAAGGATTAAACGTATCGAATGGAAAGAAGTAATAGTTTGCAGAAAGTAAACACAAAGCAGTAAACCGTTTGTAGATTGAATGTAAAAGAAAAGGACCAAGATCCATAGTTCACTAGAGGTGGCTCTCCTTAAGATAGATAACATGCTGGGTGAACAAATTACAGCGGGGCAACTGACAAACACCGAGAAAGCAATACATGCATATACTAATCATCTTGACTCCTTTGAGACTTGATTGGGCATTACAACATTATACATAGACCGCCATCCAACTGCATCTATGACTAATAATCCACCTTCAGGTTATCATCCGAACCCCCTCCAGTATTAAGTTGCAAGCAACAGATTATTGCTTTACAAACTGCGTGTAAAGTAAACAATACGATTGTTCTCTGAACAAAGGATTGTTGTTTTCTCCCTAGTAGCAATAGCACACCTAGTACCTTAGAGATTTCTGTCACTTCCCCAGATTACCAGAGGCATGAACCCACTATCAAGCATAAATACTAACTCTTGGAGTTGCTAGCATCTACTCGGCCAAGATAGCTACTAACAACGAAAAGCATGCAAGATCACAAATAACAAAGACATGATAGAATCAATAATCAATCTGAAATAGCATCTCAATATCCATCGGATCCCCGCAAACACAACATGCAGAATTACAAATAGATGATCTTGATCATGAACGGAGCTCACAAGATCTAGACATGAAAGCACAAAGGAGGAGAACCAGCCATCTAGCTACTACATGGACCCGTAGTCCAAGGATGAACTACTCACGCATCACACGGGAGGCTTGCATGGTGATGAAGAAGGCCTCCAGGGTGAATTCCCCTCTCCGGCAGGGTGCCGGGAAGAGCTTCAAATCCCTCACGATCTAGGGATGGAGATGACGGCGGCTACAGACTCTTTCATGGATTTTTGATCGGGTACTTAGGGTTTTCATCCCGAGGGAAATATATAGGCGGAAGGAGAGGCTGAGGGGGTGCCAGGAGCGGCCACCCACCCCCTGGCGCGGGCCAGGCCTGGCCGCGCAGGCAGGTGGTGTGGTGGCTCCCTGGCCCTTCTCCGTCTCGTATTCTGGCACTTGATGACATCCGGAAAAATAGGCACTTTTGCTTTTGTCCCGTCCAATTCTGAGAATATTCATTTTCTGACTTTCCTAGAACCAAAAACAGCAGAAAACAGGCAGCTGGCACTGTGGCTCTTATTAATAGGTTAGTCCAAGAAATCATATGAAAAGTATTCCAAAGTTGGAACAAAACACAAGAAAGTGGATAAAACCAAGCATGGAACATCAAAAATTATAGATACATTTGCAATGTATCACGACCCACTTAATATTTAGCAAGCTTATTCTGGGTCGGGCTTCTGACCACGGTTTTTCGGACCGTTAACGACGGTAACTGGGTGTTAACGGTGTTCGCCACGTGGCATCTTGCATGACGTCAGCAGTCAATGGGGCTGGCAAACAAATCTACGACGGAATAAGTTTTCATGGCTAAAGGGTGCAATCTGCCACGGTCAGAAAAAACCGTGGTAGATTCTTTTGTGACGGGGCTTTTACAACGATGGGCATCCATCATAGAAGACTTTTTAGCCACGAAAAACGGGCCTTCAACCATGAAAATCGTCCGTTGTAAAAGCCAACTTTTCTTGTAGTGCCTGCATCAATGATTGTGCACTTTATCGGAATGAGTACGTAGAGAGAACCACATGTCCGGTGTGCGGCCAAGGACAGTACAAGAGAGGGAACAAGAAAATTCCTCGAAACTTGGTATGGTACTTTCCTATCACCCCCACCTGCAGCAATATTTCATAGATCCTAAGGAAGCAAAGCTCATGCAATGGCACGCAAAAAGGGAGAAACCCGAAGATGATCCGGAGAAGGGCAAGATCTTGACACACCCTTCTGACGCTAGACAGTGGAATGCATTGGACATTGATTTCGAAGAGTTCGGGGGAGATGTAAGGAATGTCAGTCTGGGTATGAGCATCAATGGACTCAATCCTTTTGGCAACCATAGTAGCATGCATAGCACGTGGCCCGTGTTTATATGGTCGTACGCCTCCCATGTGGCTGACGAAGCAAAGTTAAGTAGACATGAGCATTCTTATTCAGGGAAACAGCTAGGTATCGATATGCATCTATATCTCGGGCTGTTGAGAGAGGAGTTAGCCACGTTGTGGGAGACGCCAGTCTATACGTGGGATGCCTACACTAGAGAATATTTCTCTCTAAGAGCGGCGTCGCTCACAACGGTGCAGGACTATCCTGGTTACGCATATGTATCGACCCTGGTGAACCATAGACACAATGCATGTGTCAAGTGCATGGATGAGACCCTGCATCTCCAGCTACCAAAGAATCCCGAGTCTTTGAAAACCATGTTCCAAGGGACTCGAAAGCGAGGTCTATTTTCTGGGACCTGCCGTACTAGAAGGTCCACCACACGCCTCATAGCCTCGATGTAATGCACATCATGAAGAATGTTACCGAGAGTCTGCTTGGCACTCTACTCAACATCCCGGAGAGGACCAAGGATGGGCTAAAAGCAAGAAAAGACCTGATAATTCTTGGCATCAAGAAAGATCTTCAGTACCCTGATAGTGATGATGATGATGATCAGACAGAAGAGACACAAGGTCACCGAAAAAAGGTTAAGAAGAATGAGATAGTGTGTCGTGCTATCTGCTTCACTCTGAGTCAGGAGGAGCTCAAGCAGTTTTTTAGGTGCCTCCTAGGAGTGAAAGTTCCTAACGGTTACTCGGGAAGATAAGAAGATATCTGGACGTAGCAAAGAAGAGGTTCAGTGGTATGAAGTCTCACGACAGTCATGTGTTGATGACACAGATACTTCCCATTGCAATCTTGTGGCACCCCGCTAAAACCACTACTAGAAAATCCTGTGTTTTTGTGCATTGCATCATCATGACTGCATGCTCATGTCATCATGCCACATTGCATTTGAGCATCGTCATCATCATGCATATGTTTGCCTAAAACTATTTTCTAAAAGCCTATATTTGTTTTCTAAATACCTCATGTGTTTATTTCAAATTTAAAACCCCGGTCTCTCCCGGATATTTTATTTGTCTAAAAATAGATTACAAAAGTCTTTTAGATAAATAAATAAAACTTGTATTATTTTTGGGAGGCAGCCAGCCAGGCCCAAGAGCCCAGTCGGCCACCTCCAGACCAAATCCTAACCTAGTCCGCCCCAACCCCTATCTAAAACAAACCAGTCTATCCTACCCTAATCCCCACAGCCACACTCCCTCCCCAACTCCTTCTGCCGCTGCCACCCTCCACCACACGCCGGCCTGGCCCCGAGCCCACACCTGCCCCGCACCTGCACACACTCCCGCAGACGCCCCCAATCCCACGCGCTCACCCTGTGCGAACCCCTCTTTCGCTCGCTCATGCGCCCCACCCCACTCTCTTCACAGCCCCACTTCCACCTACCCCCACCTGGGCACTTCCCCCCACGTCGCCTGGCCCCACCTCTCCCGACCGAACTCCCACGCCTCCAGCCCCACAACACGCTTCCTCCCACACCACCTCCTGCACATCCCCCCAACACCTGGTTCCGTTCTCCCACCACACCTGTCTACCCTGGCCCACCGCATCCCCCACGTGGCCATCTCCATCCCCCATCTCGCCTGCTCCCGATCTAGAGCCCCGCATCCCTTCTCGCTGCAAGCCGCCGCCGCCACCACCCACCTACACCCGACGCTCCCGCTCTCCCTCCCGTGCGTCCTCTCAGCGCCGCCGACGCCCGCGGCTCTCCTGGACCTCGCGTCGCCCTGCTCCCGGTTGCCGCTCGTTTTCTCCCGGCCACCTCCCTCTCTGCCGCCGCCAGCGACCAGAGCAGGCCGAGCTCCTCCTCCGGCCGGCCTCTGCGTCCTCCCTCGACGTGGTCCAGTGCGCCACCACCGTGGGAACCGCCGCCACGCCCCGTCTCATCTTCCTCCTCGCACAGGCCACCGCCTGGCCTTCGTTCTCCTTCGCAGTGGGCCCCGCTATGTCATCATCAATCCCCATCGACCTCTGCGCGAGGTTGCCCTCCTCCCGTGGCGCCCCTCAGCAACCCCGGCCGCTCGTCCTCGTCTCGTCTTCCTCTGCAACATGCGCAGCAACCACCTCTACCGCCGCCGACCTTCGCCTTCTCTCGTCTCCGTGCGGCGAGACCTGCCCTTCCCGAGCCAGGCGCTCCCTTCCGCCGTGAGCGCCCGCTGCCGCCAGGACCTCCAGCCTCACCCAGCGACGCCGTCGTCGCTGCCACTCCGGCGAGCCCTGTGCCAACCACCGCAGAACCACCTCATCTCCGCTCTGTTGACCCGACCACGCGCGTGGTGCACTACCGAGATGCTGCTTGCTCTTGTGTGTGCACCTGCAGCTGTGCAACGCGTCTTTCAGCCCTCGGCACGTGTCTGCAATGGCTAAGATGTGCTGCTCCGTGTCCCAACCATGTGGGTGCCCTGGTGGCTCGTGCTGCTGCCCAACAACAAGGTTGTGCCCTGCTATGTGCTTTTGTTCTGTCTCTGGAACATCGTGAGTCTTCCTGAAGTTTATTGCCGAAGATCTTCCGAAGATTGGAGTTCACCTCTAGCCAATGAAGCCGACACCACAAGATCTACCACACGGCCCTGAAGATCGAACCCCGTGGATCGACTTGATCTTCTGCATGGACGCCGAGACCCCGACCGGAGGATGCCCGGAACTCCAAGATCTACTTCCGAACGCTTTGACCGAGGCCGAACCAAGATCTCCACGGATGCGACAAGTTCTCCTTCCCGGCTGCGATGCCCGAGAACCCGGACGCCAAGGTCGCCAACACAGAACGCCAAGTTCTTCATCCCGAACGCCAAGACCGACCCGATACGCGGACCCGACAAGATCTACTTCACGGGCACCGAGCATCATGATCGCCTTCACGGAAAACCGAAAGACCTCCTTCCCGAGATTCGAAGACCGAACCCTCGGCACGCCAAGATCTTCTCCTCAGAACGCCATGATCTCCTTCATAGATCTGAAGACCCTGAACCCCGGAGTCCGAACCTCAATCCCCATCGAACCCTGAGACCCAGACCCGCACCCTCGGAACCCAAGATCTTCCGAACCCAGATGTGCGACCCTAAGCCCCTATTTTTATAATATGACATTATCAACTGTCGCATAATTAATTGTTCATGCATGCATACTTGTCTGTGGTTTGGGGGCATTGTGCCGATTCACCTCATAATTAAATATGGAGTCTATATGTGGGCTATTCTAGTCTTATTCCGGACTACATTTAAATTTTTGTAGCGAACCGATACCATGTTTTGCCTTGTTAAGACAACATTTAAATTGCGGGGTTTCTAAATAACTCGAACATTAAATTTAATTGTCGGGACCCCGGTTCCGCTTAATATTGCCTAATTGCACTGCATCTTGCCATGCCATGCATCATATCATGAACATGCTGACTCTTGCCGTAGTATTGAATAGTGCAACCGGTGTTTCTTTTAGTGCTTTGCTTCTTCGTGGATTAGGCCGGTGAGTTGATGCGAGTATTGACAAGTCCTTCAGATAATGAACCTTCAGCAGTGTTTCCCAGGCGAGCATTCTCCCCGTTTCTACCTATTTTGCATTTATAGTCTTTACTTCCTCTTGTTGATCTATTGCTACCCGTATTGCGATGCTTTAGTTTCCATGCACCATTTATATTCCTTGCAGCCCCTATAATGCCTTGGACACATCCTATTGCCTGTTGTTTGATAGATAGTCGGCCTTGCGAGTCGTAGTTGCTTGATTATGTGCCGGTTTGCGTCGTTGTCGTTCCACCATTAACGGAAGGTTGGCTTATGCTTAATGGTGGAGATGTTGTACAGTGCAGTTGATTATGACTTTAAATACAACTATTAAATTGCTGGGATAACTAATGAAAGAGGCACCGGTGGGCAATATATGCTATTTGGTTTTTATGTCCACTTGTGTCCCGTAGGCCCCGAGTACTTGATACCTGTTCCTTGACTATTCGCAATATCCACATCCGGGAGAGTCTATGAATCCCCCTTAGTCAGAGCTTGATTCATTTCTTATTTCTTGCGGTCATAAACTAGTTTGGGGATTTATTACTATCATGTACTTATGCCATGCTTTACTGCTTTATTTACGATTGTGCGTGGAGCACCTGTACTGTTTAGGATCGTGACACGTTTTCGCTGTATCGACAAGCCCAGTCACATTTTCGGGTTCCTAGTCGTTTACAGCCGTCCACACAAACCTTGGGTCCGTCTCGAAGCCGGCCAACTTCGTTGCGGGTAGCTTAATGGGGTGGCCCCCTAAAATAATTTATGAATCATGTGATTGCTTTGTCGTGAAAGCCTCGTTGGGTTTTGAGTTGGTTTTTCCGAGGTTGATCGTGTGTGTGTTGCTATTTGTGCACCCCTGCAGGGTAAATCTTTCTGAAAGCCGTGTCCGCAGTTATGGATGACTTGGAGCACAGTATCTCGATCATAGACAAGCATAACTAAAGTAGTGCTATAAATTTGACTTAATATGTGACTAGTAATCAGCTTTACTAGAATGGAATGGATAATAAAAGTGCCAACAACTGGTGGAACTGGGGTGTATCGTGTCATGTTATACCTGCCTAGTAAGTATCGCAACCCTAATGGAATGAAATAAAAGTGCCAACAACTGCTGGGTTTGGGATGTCACATGCTAATTGTATCTCACTAGTAAGTACTGCAACTACCACTGAATGGTTAACTAAAACTTCCCACTACTTATGCTATCAGGATGACTCATGATATCTATATCTGACTAGTAAGTGCTGCAACTATAATGGAATCAATAAAACTGCCAACTGTGTGAGTTCCTTGGTTCGACTTCCTCGTTTGGTCTCGAGGGGGAAATACCAGGATGGGTATGTTTGGTGTTAGTATCAGGTAGGATCCGAATAGGTCTCTCTTATCTCTCTCTGATAGTCCCCAGTATTGCCGAGTCTCTATAGGGTGTTTAGTGCCGTTGCACTGCCGCTTCAGTCCACCATACCTGTGTAGGCGAGGACCACCGAATTCTAGCCTCACCATGTACAGGCCTCAGTACTGACGCTCCTCTTTTTCCTTTGCCCTTTGTCGGCACCCCTTTTGTTTTAGCAGGTTTGAGATCAAGGTTGTTAGCAGGGTTACCCTTCCGGCTTGGCCTGGGCAGGGTTATGGACGCCATTGGTTATTCGTCAGGGCTCTTCGCCCCATTTGCATCTTGTCCGTACTCGGACGCTGTATCGTTTTCAAGGTGATTTGGATCTTTGTAGTGTATATATGTATTCTTGACTCTTGGAGTCGTGTTGTATATATATATATCTGTTCTGTGGGTCCCATCGAGGACTGTTGTGTGATGGTATTACTTCGTTTTCCACCCGCACGAAAGTGCCTGGTGGGCGTCCTTGAATCGTTTCTATGCGGGTTTGGCGGAAAGGGCTAAGACTTGCATAGGGCCAATTCGAGGGTGTTACAAATCTGAGGGACAATGGACGAGCATGTCCGTGAGACTCTATTTGGCCTCTCAACTTTTTTGACATCATCTCTAGGAAGTCGATCGGCGTGAAGCAGCGCGATAGGCTATAGGAAGAGATCGTGGTGATACTATGCGAGCTCAAGATTTACTTCCCACTTGTATTCTTCGACATCATGGTGCATCTTCTTGTCCATGTGGTGGATGACATCATCCATCTCGGCTGACATTCCTGCACAACATGATGATGTTTGAAAGGATGAATGGTGTCATCAAAGGATTGATTCGATATGGTCCCGTCCAGATGGAAGCACATCCAAGGGTTTTCTAATCTACGAGTGCATCTCCTTCTACCAGAATTATCGAACCACCGAGAACGAGGATGTTGGAATACCCACCAAGAAACACCTTAGAAGGCTCACTAGATATGGTCGCCACGAGGGCTACTGCTCACTGCATGTTGGCATTGTTGGTCGACGCGCCGACTTTGACAGGGCACACCGAGTCGCCCTACAACACATTGAACTGGTTGGCCCTTGGGTGGAAGAGCACAAAAGCTTAATCGAGCAGGAGTACGTCGACCTGGGCCGGCCAAGGAAGAAGGGACACATAACCAGAGAGCATAGCTCCAGCTTCACGGGTTGGTTCAAGAAAAGCCTACTGGACAATCCCCCACAAACGCCTTCTACGGAAGATCAAAAAATCATAGTCTCCTTGTCGCCGGGCCCAGTGCACAACCTAAGGACCTATCAGTCATATGACATAAACAGTTACAGATTCTACACCGAGGAAAATGATAGGAATAGCGTATATCAAAACTCAGGAGTAACTATGCTATCCTTTGCTGATGATGAGATTACTATCATGGAAAGATTCTACGAAAGAAGCGCGGAGATATGGGAGCTCGACTACTGTGGAGAGACAGTACTGATGTTCCGTGTTAGATGGGCCAAGAACGTGGAAAAACAAGGCCGGTATTTCACCACCATGGTTATACCAGATGCCAAATCAGCAAAGAATGCCTCCACAAAAAATGAGCCATGGGTACTCGCCAACCAAGTTGATCAATGTTTTTTATTACCGACCCGTCAAAGCCCAACCGTGTTGTAGTGAGGAGGGGCAAGAGGAGCATCATCGGAATGGAAGGAGCCGCCAACAAGCAAGACTTCGACAAGAACGGTGATCCAAAGATCAAAGAGGAATTCGACAAGTACTTCGATGTAGCACCCCGGTAAAACCACTCCTAGAAAATCACGTGTTGTTTCCATTTTGTGCTTCATCATGCATTTTTTTTGCCCTAAAATATTTTTGCCAAAAGACTAATTTGTTTTCTGATTAGTCCCCTCCTTTAATTTCAAATTAGATCCTCGGTCTTTTCCGGATCTTTATTTGTCTAAAACTATTTATAAAATCTTTTATTAAAATAAAACAAACAAACTTTTAAAAATAAAAATATTTTTAGGGGAGGCAGCCAGCCAGGCCCGAAGGCCCAACCAGCTGGCCTACTACCCAAACCCTAATTTACCTAACCCTAAAACCTAGCCGCCACTCAGCCCCACCCCGCCGCCACTCCCTCATCCCACCATGCACTCGCGCGCGCGCAGCCGCTTTGGCCCCACCACCCGACAGCCTTCTGCTTGGGCGCACACACCAACCCACCCACACCCTGCCGCCGCTAACCACCCACACCTTCCATTCTGGCCCCACCACTAGACCGACACGCCCCATCTCCCCCGTACACCGTGTGCCACGCAACCCCAACCCACCCCCGCTCTCCCACCTACCGCGACGCGTCTACCCCCAACCTTCCTCTCCCCGCCTCCTCCCATCCATCTCCACCCCGACGACCGCCGCCCCAGGTCTCCTCCTCTCCGTCGGACCGCCGTCCTCCGCTACTCCAACCCCCACCTCTCACCTCGTCAGCAGCCGCCGCGGTCGCCCCTGCAGCAGACCCGCCTCCCTCGGCCGCGGGCACCTCGTCGCCGTCGATCTCGCCCCGACCTGGTGCTCCAGCATCGCCGCCTGGTCCAACCTCCTCCACAGCCCTCGAGCTCGCCCCGCATCCCCATCGAGGTCCTCCTCGCGAGCCTGGCCCCGCCGGAGCTCCACTCACCGAGCTTCTGCGGACGTACACGCCAACCCCGCCGGCCAAGCTCCTGGAGCCGTCGTCGCTCTGGACTTCCCCGTCCGCGCTCGGCCCCGTCGACCCCGCTGTCTGCACCGCCGCGTGCCTTCTCCCGCAGCGCCGCCGGTTTCCCCTCCTCTGCCTGCGACCTCGTCTACAACCAACCACTGCCAGCGGCCGAGCTGCCTGCCGCCCGCGTGGTTCCTCGTCTGTGCCCGGCCACCGCCGGGTCTGCCTCTGCTCCAACATCCGCCTCCGCCTCGGGCCCTCTGCTCTGGCAAGTTGGCCGCGTCCCCTGCCCCAATGCCAGTAAGCTCCCTCCGTCGGTCATCATCATCCTCGTGTTCAGGCTCTCTGCCACGCGTGACAGCATCGCCCCCGTGACTGCCTTCCCGATGGATCCTACAATCCTGCTGGCACGGTAATCAAGTCTCGTTGGAGTGCTACTGGGTGAGAAGTACAGTGGTGTTTGGTACTGATGTGAAGATGTGGTATGTCGGTACAGCGGCAACCGTGTTGTGTGATGCCCATGTGATGATATATGATACGGGTGGGTGATGTTCGGCTATTCCAACACCGATGAGTACTGTCTAATGTCAAGTTCTTCCAAAGAGCGATCCTCGGAGTCGAAACCGAGTACGACACCGACTATGAAGACGCCGACCCCGTGTTCTCCCTCTCGGACCATCAAGCACTCCTACACGGATCGGAAGACCGAACCCTAGGCATGCCAAGATCTCCAAACGGAATCCGAGGACGCCGAGACACCAGTACGACAAGACCTCCTTCCCAGATGCGATGCCCGAGGACCCGGACGCCAAGGTCACCGACGCGGAACACCAAGTCCTTCTTCTCAGATGTGAGAACGATCCCGTCGAACCGAACCCCAGATCCGGACCCTGAGACCCAACCCCGGACCCCCGGAACCGAAGATCTTCCGAACCCAGATGTGTGACCCTAAGCCTCTATTTTTATAATATGACATTATCACTTGTTGCATATTAAATGGTTCATATTTGCATCGCATCATGTGGTCTGGGGGCATTATGCCAATCCACCTAAATTAAATATGGAGTCTATATGCGGGCTATTCTAGTCTTATTCCGGACTCCATTTAAATTTATGTAGCGAAACGATGCCATGTTTTGTCTTGCTAATCCAACATTTAAATTGCGGGGTACCTAAATAACTTGAACCTTCTAATTAATTGTCGGGACCCCGGTTCCGCTTAATATTGCCTAATTGCACCGCATCTGTGCCATGCCATGCATCATATCATAAGCATGCTGGATCTTCTGCCATAGTATTAAATATTGCATCCGGTGTTTCTTCTAGTGTTTGCTTCTTCGCGGATTAGGCCGATGAGTTGATGCGAGTATCGGCAAGTTCTCCGGATATGATTCTTCGGCAGTGTTTCCTAGGAGAGCATCTCTTCCCCTTATACCTATTTTGCATTTATAGTCTTTACTTCCTCATGTTGATCTATTGATATCCATGTCGCAATGCTTTAGTTTCCGAACACTAGTTATATCCCGTGCAGCCTCTATATTGCCTTGGACACCTCCTAATACCTGTTGTTTGGTAGATATCTGGCCTTGCGAGTCATAGTTGCTTGCTCAGGTGCGATCTCGTGTTGTCAAGTACCATAGTTGTTGGAAGGTTGGCAGATGCTTAATGGTGGAGATGTTTAGTGGTGGAGATGATCATGACTTTAAACACAACTATTAAACTTGCTAGATATAACTAATGCAGAGGCATCGATGGGCGATAGACGTTATTTGGTTCTTCCACGCTCACTTGTATCCCGTAGGACCCCGAGTACTTGATACCTGTTCCTTGACTATTCGCACTATCCACATCCGGGAGGCCTTATGGACCCCCCTGAGCCAGAGCTTGGTTCATTTCTATTTCTTGGGGCCACAAACTAGTTTGGGGTTTTATTACTATCTTGTACTTATGCCATGTTATTGCTTTATTTAAGATTGTGCGTGGAGCACCTGTACTGTTTTGGATCGTGCCACGTTTTCGTGGTATCGACAAGCCCAGTCACACTTTCGGATTCCCAGTCGTTTATAGCCGTCGTTGCAAATCCTGGGTCCGTTCCGGAGCCGGCCAACTTCGTTGCGGGTAGCTTAGTGGGGTGGCCCCCTGATATTTATGAATCCTGTGATTGCTTTGTCGTGAAAGCCTCGTTCGGTTTTGAGTTGGTTTTTCCAAGGTTGATCGAGTGTGTGTTGCTATTTGTGCACCCCTGCAGGGTAAAACTTTCTGAAAGCCGTATCCGCGGTTATGGACGACTTGGAGCACAGTATCTCGATCATAGACAAGCGTAACTAAAGTAGTGCTATAAATTTGACTTAATATGTGACTAGTAATCAGACTCACATACAACGGAATGTAAATTAAAAATGCCAACAACTGGTGGATCTGTGGTGATCTGTGTCATGCTATACCTGCCTAGTAAGTATTGCAACTCCAATGGAATGTGATTAAAAATGCCAACAACTGCTGGGTTTTGGGATTCCTCAGGACAATTATATCTGACTAGTAAATGTAACGGAAAGTTAACTAAAACTGCCCACTACTTATGCTATCAGGATGACTCATGCTATCTATATCTGACTAGTAAGTGCTTTAACTATAATGGAATGAATAAAACTGCCAACTGTGTGAGTTCCTCGGTTTAACTTCCTCGTTTGGTCTCGAGGGGGAAATACCAGGATGGGTATGATTGGTGTTAGAATT
Organism: Avena eriantha; assembly: GCA_910589775.1. NCBI lineage: Eukaryota > Viridiplantae > Streptophyta > Magnoliopsida > Poales > Poaceae > Avena > Avena eriantha. The sequence continues at coordinate 281,908,053 of OU342742.1, read as the reverse complement.
AGGTGGGTCCCGAATAGGTCTCTCTTATCCCTCTCTAATAGCCGACAGTTGCATCGAGTCTCTATAGGTTGTTTAGTGCATGTTGCGCTGCCGCTTCAGTCCACCATACCTATGTAGGCGAGAGCCGCCGAATTCTCGCCTCGCCGTGTACTGGCCTCAGTACTGACGCTCGTCTTTTTTCCTCTGCCCTTTGTCGGCACCCCTTATGTTTTAGCAGGTTTGAGATCGACGTCGTTAGCAGGGTTACCCTTCCGTCTTGGCCTGGGAAGGGTTATGGACGCCATTGGTTATTCTTCAGGGCTCTTAGCCCCATTTGCCTCTTGTCCGTAGTCGGACGCTCTGTAGCATTTTCAAGGTGATTTGAATCTTTGTATTGTATATCTGTATTCTTGACTAATGGAGTCGTTGTTGTATATATATGTTCTGTGGGTCCCATCAAGGACTGTTGTGTAAGGGTATTACTTCGTTTTCCACCCGCACGAAAGTGCCTGGTGGGCGTCCTTGAATCGTTTCTATGCAGGTTTGGCGGGAAGCGCTAAAAATTGCATAGGGCCAATTCGAGGGTGTTACAGAGTGGTATCAGAGCTCAGCAGTTACGATTCCCCACTAGTCCAGCCTGTAGGATAACCTAGCTAACGGCCGAAGTAGAGTGTCACAACTATTTTGCAAAATCGGTTAGATAGATCTGATTAGGTCTGTTTTTACTCCTTACCCCTCTGCTATTCTCCTCTTACCTCTGCGTGTGTTGAATCTGCTCTCTTACCTTCTTCTAGTCTAGGATTTCTCGTGGTTGGGTTCCCGTCGTACCTTCAGGTTTTCGCTTCCTCCTTTGGTAACGGTGTTTCTACATCCGGTCTTCATGCTATCTGAGGAATCCTTCATCTGTTGGACTTCCCTTTGTTCCTCCTTGTGCCTTCTAGTGGTTTCCGACGCGACGACCTCATCTACGCCAGATCCGATGCAGAGCCTGCATCCTTTGTTCCGAACCTCGCTTGTCGAGATCTTCAGTCTGATTCCGAGAGTTGGTTGCATAATTCACCTATTCGTGTGCAGAGTAATGGTTTGGGCGCGCGATGGACTGATCACCATCCGACTACTCTTCATTCGCTTTTGTATATTGAATCGGTGGATCCAGCAGTTTTACTCCGTCCATGGAAGCTAGAGGTGGCTTTATATGTGATACCTTTACCTTCCTCCTTTGTTTATCCGGAGTGTTCTCTCTATGGATGTGCGCAGCGACCCTTGTTAGTGGTGTCGCGAGGATCTACGCAAAGCGAGAAGATTCAGATCGCCGGCCTTCTTCCCCGGACCATGAGGCGGATCTCGAGGGCGAGATCCATTGTTAGTGGTGTCGAATTGTAGCACCCCGGTAAAACCACTCCTAGAAAATCGCGTGTTGTTTTCACTTTGTGCATCATCATGTCATCATGCATATTTTTTTTGCCCTAAAATATTTTTGCCAAAAGACTAATTTGTTTTCTAATTAGTCCCCTCCTTTAATTTCAAATTAGATCCTCGGTCTTTTCCGGATCTTTATTTGTCTAAAACTATTTATAAAATCTTTTATTAAAATAAAACAAACAAACTTTTAAAAATAAAAGTATTTTTAGGGGAGGTAGCCGGCCAGGCCTAAAGGCCCAGCCCGCTGGCCTACTACCCAAACCCTAATTTACCTAACCCTAAAACCTAGTTGCCACTCACCCCCACCCCGCCGCCATTCCCTCATCCCACAATGCACTCGCGCGCGCGCAGCCGCTTTGGCCCCACCACCCGACAGCCTTCCGCCTGGGCGCACACACCAACCCACCCACGCCCTGCCGCCGCTAACCACCCACACCTGCCGTTCTGGCCCCACCACTAGACCGACACGCCCCATCTCCCCCGTGCACCGCGCGCCACGCAACCCCAACCTACCCCGCTCTCCCACCTACCGCGACGCGTCTACCCCCAACCTTCCTCTCCCCGCCTCCTCCCGTCGATCTCCACCCCGACGACCGCCGCCCCAGGTCTCCTCCTCTCCGTCGGACCGCCGTCCTCCGCCACTCCAACCCCTACCTCTCACCTCGTCAGCAGCCACCGCGGTCGCCCCTACAGCGGACTCGCCTCCCTCGGCTGCGGGCACCTCGTCGCTGTCGATCTCGCCCCGACCTGGCGCTCCAGCATCGCCGCCTGGTCTGGCCTCCTCCACAGCCCTCGAGCTCGCCCCACATCCCTATCGAGGTCCTCCTCGCGAGCCTGGCCCCGCCGGAGCTCCTCTCACCGAGCTTCCGCGGATGTACACGCCGACCCCGCCGGCCAAGCTCCTGGCGCCGTCGTCGCTCTGGACCTCCCCATCCGCGCTCGGCCCCGTCGACCCCGCTGTCTGCACCGCCGCGTGCCTTCTCCCGCAGCGCCGCCGGTTTCCCCTCCTCTGCCTGTGACCTCGTCTACAACCAACCACCGCCAGCGGCCGAGCTGCCTGCCGTTCCGCGCGGTTCCTCGTCTGCGCCTGGCCACCGCCTGGTCCGCCTCCGCCTCGGGCCCTCTGCTCCGGCAAGCTGGCCGCGTCCCCTGCCCCAATGCCAGCAAGCTCCCTCCGTCGGTCATCATCATCCTCGTGTTCAGGCTCTCTGCCACGCGTGACAGCATCGCCCCCGTGACTGCCTTCCCGATGGATCCTACAATCCTGCTGGCACGGTAATCAAGTCCTGTTGGAGTGCTACTGGGTGAGAAGTACAGTGGTGTTTGGTACTGATGTGAATATGTGGTATGTCGGTACAGCGGCAACCGTGTTGTGTGATGCCCATGTGATGATATATGATACGGGTGGGTGATGTTCGGCTATTCCAACACCGACGAGTACCGTCTAATGTCAAGTTCTTCTGAAGACCGATCCCCGGAGTCGAAACCGAGTACGACGCCGACTATGAAGATGCCGACCCCGCGTTCTCCCTCTCGGACCATCAAGCACTCCTACACGGATCGGAAGACCGAACCCTAGGCACGCCAAGATCTCCAATCGGAATCCGAGGACGCCGAGACACCAGTACGACAAGACCTCCTTCCCAGATGCGATGCCCGAGGACCCGGATGCCAAGGTCTCCGACGCAGAACGCCAAGTCCTTCTTCCCGGATGCGAGAACGATCCCGTCGAACCGAACCCTAGATCCGGACCCTGAGACCCAACCCCGGACCCCCGGAACCGAAGATCTTCCGAACCCAGATGTGTGACCCTAAGCCTCTATTTTTATAATATGACATTATCACTTGTTGCATATTAAATGGTTCATATTCGCATCGCATCATGTGGTCTGGGGGCATTATGCCGATCCACCTAAATTAAATATGGAGTCTATATGCGGGCTATTCTAGTATTATTCCGGACTCCATTTAAATTGGTGTAGCGAACCGATGCCATGTTTTGTCTTGCTAATCCAACATTTAAATTGCGGGCTACTTAAATAAATTGAACCTTCTAATTAATTGTCAGGACCTCGGTTCCGCTTAATATTGCCTAATTGCACCGCATCTGTGCCATGCCATGCATCATATCATAAGCATGCTGGGTCTTCTGTCGTAGTATTAAATATTGCATCCGGTGTTTCTTCTAGTGTTTGCTTCTTCGCAGATTAGGCCGATGAGTTGATGCGAGTATCGGCAAGTTCTCTGGATATGATTCTTCGGCAGTGTTTCCCAGGCGAGCATCTCTTCCCCTTCTACCTATTTTGTATTTATAGTCTTTACTTCCTCCTGTTGATCTATAGCTATCCGTGTCGTGATGCTTTAGTTTCCGAACACCAGTTATATCCCGTGCAGCCTCCATATTGCCTTGGACACCTCCTAATACTTGTTGTTTGGTAGATAGCTGGCCTTGCGAGTCGTAGTTGCTTGCTCAGGTGCGATCTCGTGTTGTCAAGTACCACAGTTGTTGGAAGGTTGGCAGATGCTTAATGGTGGATATGTTTAGTAGTGGAGATGATCATGACTTTAAACACAACTAATAAAATTGCTAGATATAACTAATGTAGAGGAATCGGTGGGCAATAGACGTTATTTGGTTCTTCCACGCTCACTTGTGTCCCGTAGGACCCCGAGTACTTGATACATGTTCCTTGACTATTCGCACTATCCACATCCGGGAGGCCTTATGGACCCCCCTGAGCTAGAGCTTGATTCATTTCTATTTCTTGGGGCCACAAACTAGTTTGGGGTTTTATTACTATCTTGTACTTATGCCATGTTATTGCTTTATTTAAGATTGTGCGTGGAGCACCTGTACTGTTTTGGATCGCGCCACGTTTTCACGGTATCGACAAGCCCAGTCACACTTTCGGGTTCCCAGTCGTTTACAGCCATCGTCGCAAACCCTAGGTCTGTTTCGGAGCTGGCCAACTTTGTTGCGGGAAGCTTAGTGGGGTGGCCCCCTGAAATATTTATGAATCCTGTGATTGCTTTGTCGTGAAAGCCTCGTTGGGTTTTGAGTTGGTTTTTCCGAGGTTGATCGAGTGTGTGTTGCTATTTGTGCACCCCTGTAGGGTAAAACTTTATGAAAGCCGTGTCCGCGGTTATGGACGACTTGGAGCACAGTATCTCGATCATAGATAAGCATAACTAAAGTAGTGCTATAAATTTGACTTAATATGTGACTAGTAATCAGACTCACATACAACGGAATGTAAATTAAAAATGCCAACAACTGGTGGATCTGTGGTGATCTGTGTCATGCTATACCTGCCTAGTAAGTATTGCAACTCCAATGGAATGTGATTAAAAATGCCAACAACTGCTGGGTTTTGGGATTCCTCAGGACAATTATATCTGACTAGTAAATGTTCCAACTACAACGGAAAGTTAACTAAAACTGCCCACTACTTATGCTATCAGGATGACTCATGCTATCTATATCTGACTAGTAAGTGCTTCAACTATAATGGAATGAATAAAACTGCCAACTGTGTGAGTTCCTCGGTTTAACTTCCTCGTTTGGTCTCGAGGGGGAAATACCAGGATGGGTATGATTGGTGTTAGAATCAGGTGGGTCCCGAATAGGTCTCTCTTATCCCTCTCTAATAGCCGGCAGTTGCATCGAGTCTCTATAGGTTGTTTAGTGCATGTTGCGATGCCGCTTCAGTCCACCATACCTATGTAGGTGAGAGCCGCCGAATTCTAGCCTCGCCGTGTACTGGCCTCAGTACTGACGCTCCTCTTTTTCCTCTGCCCTTTGTCGGCACCGCTTATGTTTTAGCAGGTTTGAGATCGACGTCGTTAGTAGGGCTACCCTTCTAGCTTGGCCTAGGCAGGGTTATAGACGCCATTGGTTATTCTTCAGGGCTCTTAGCCCCATTTGCCTCTTGTCCGTAGTCGGACGCTCTGTAGCGTTTTCAAGGTGATTTGAATCTTTGTATTGTATATTTGTATTCTTGACTAATGGAGTCGTTGTTGTATATATGTTCTGTGGGTCCCATCGAGGACTGTTGTGTAAGGGTATTACTTCGTTTTCCACCCGCACGAAAGTGCCTGGTGGGCGTCCTTGAATCGTTTCTATGCGGGTTTGGCGGGAAGCGCTAAAACTTGCATAGGGCCGATTCGAGGGTGTTACATTCGACATGCCTAGTACTACTACAGTAAGAAGGAATACCACACTACCTACTAAAGGTTGTCGGTTAACAAGAAGAAATCTCAAAGTGCCCGGGCTAATGTATTTAACCGCGATGAAATAAGGCAAGAAGATTGTGAAGAGAGGCTAGCTTGAAACTGATAGATCACATGACGACGTGACATTTTTTGTGTATTAATTCACATGTGTGCTTGCAAATATATTAGTTTGACTAAAACATATATCATGATATTCATGTGGGTATACAAATATGCATGTGTGTGTGTGTGTGACAGGCATATATATATATGATTCAGGGAGGTTTTTTGAATAAATATGATTGTTCTTGCTTCAAATATATTTGTAACATAATTAAAAATATTTTTTAAATAAGGAAAAAAAAGGTGTGAGACAGCCAGGATTTGAGCCTTGCTGCCACAGGTTTAGAGTTGTCAAGCAATCTAGCACCACTAGGTTATGTGTGTGTTTCTTGTCAAACTATAATGCCGCTCTTCTTTGGAGTAAGTGCAAATATTCGGTGGCGCATAACTTAGGAATGCGCCACAGAAGTTGTAAATTTTGTGGCGCACATTGTAGGAATGCGCCATGTAATTTTCACACTTAGACAAATAATGGACAGTTCGTCCTTCCCCCTTAATCCCCTTTCATTTCCTTTTCTTCCCAAAATCGATCGAATCGCTCCCGCCCATGCCCTAGCTCTCTCTCGCCGCCGTGGGAGCCATCCCTAGCTCTCGCCCATCATTGGTGCCTGTGGGGGAGGGAGCCAGACGTCCCCACACTTCAGGTGGAGAAGGGAAGCCACCTGTCGCCGCCCCCGGAGCCCGTGGAGAAGGAGGCATTTATCGCCGCTGCTGGAGCCCGTGGATAAGGAGCCCGTCCCACGCGTGACCTAGGAGGAGGAGGCCAGTCCCACTCCCATCCCACAACAAGAGCTCCGCACCAACACTTTGTCGACGACCACCTCCCCCATCTACATGTTAACTCGGCAAGAACAAAGAAGGTTGAAGGAAAATTTACCTACTTCAAGCTTGTGGAGGTGCGTGTGTGTGTCCTGTAGCCAATTTTGACATGTGTTTGCTTGCAAAGTTGTGTTAATTGATTAGGCTCATGTGTTTGCTCGCAGTGTTGTGTTAACTGAATCTACTTTCTTGCTACACTAAACATTTGGAGACTGATATAACACTAAAGTTAGTAATTGGACTAGTACATCATATACTAGCTTATCTGGACATTTGGAGACTGATGTTGTACTAGTCCTTACACTAGTACAGTAGTTGATGTTAAATTTAGAGCCTGTTGTTGCCTATTGCTAATTGATTTTAGTGATGCCATTTCCTTTGTAGAATCGGAATAATTTAACACAGTTTGATGGAACAGAATGATGGTTTAGGATGCTTTCTGGATCGCATATAAATCATATGCTACGAGTATCTATGTGATATTGGTCAAACTAACACTTGTTTAGGTTTATTGAACAACATTCTGGAATGATGTTCCTATGGTGCCCTCAGTACTAGGGTATGCATAGTAGTGACTTAAGAAATAACCTAAAATCCAAATATCATGCCCACGAAATTCATAAAACCTTCAGGTAAGAAGGAATTCATAAAAGCTTTAGTTAAAATGAATAATTTTGAGATATGTTGAGCATTCTGTTGAGCATTTTGTTCAGACTTCAATTGTGGTACCACAAGTGCAGTCTAAGGTTCTTTATTTTGGAATCTGTTAGATTTAGGTCATCCAAATTGAGGTATTTCTAGTGACTAACTACCAGTAGTTCAATCGTGCTCATCTATTTTGACTTCATAGCTTGTACATGTGTTGTGAGACATGTTTGGATTCAAACCATTGGTTTGAATTCATCTGTTGTGTATTGCACTACATAGTTGATTATGTGCTACTATCTACTTGCTGTCAATTTTGGCACAATAATTTGTACTGTGGGATATTCTGGAATGTTTCTGCATATACTCTAGTTTAGTTCTAGGGGAATACTTGATAGTGCCGATGTTGTTAACTTGACAGTACACACTATGTTTCTACTGGTAGTGAGATGTGTAGGCTATTTTCTATGTGTCCATAATCTGCCCAGTACACACTATGTTGCTATTGGCAGTGGGATTTTCTATAAATTCTATTGCTTGATGATGTCTGTGTGCAAGGTGATGTCATCAACCTTGATGTAGTTTTGGGCCCGTAGATATTCCACAAATTTTCTATAACTGTGCAAGGTGTATAACAAATTTTCTCCCCTGTACTGAACTGTGCAGGGTGATGTGTATGTACTATAACTTGATATCATGTGTTTGTGCGCGAGAAGAAGAGAGCCTATGTGTGTACTATAACTGCTACTCAGTTTTCATTCAATAGAAGCACAAGTATGATATATACATGTATCTATTATACTGTTGTATATAATGTATCTGATAGAACCACAATACTATAACTTGTTGTACCTTTTTAAGTTTTTTAATTTCTTATTATACTTGTATCTGTTATACTGTTGTGTGAATGATGGATGGGCCTGCATGGATGATGGATCTGTTATATGCATGTTTCTGTTAATGGATGATGGATGGGGTCAATGGGGCTATCAATGGGGATGGGGCTATTTTTTCTTGCAGGGATTTCATTTGAGTTGCCCGTTTCTCGTGAAGTGTCGATTCACTTACATTTCGGTTGAGAAATGGGCACTCCTAGGTCAAAAAATTAGCAAAGGTCATGCTGAATTTTTCTGTCGATATGTGTGCTAACTTTTTGCCTCTTTTTTATAAAGTGCACACATGTTGGCCAACGATGAGGCTGGCCCTTCTAAGCACATGAGCATCGAAGAACAAGCTAGAGAGGCTAATGAGTCATTCTGGCGGGTGTCCCAAGAGCAGGAGGAGGCAGAGGAGGAGATGAGGATGACACCACCACTGATGGCGGCGACCATCGACAGAGCTATTGGGGGTAATGAGGGAGATGCTGATTATGAGGGGGACGATGATGACTTTAGCAAAACTAGTGAAGGCCGCAAGGAGGATGACACCATCGGTGGCCGCGCCCGCACCGATGGCAGCGAGTGCATAGATGGCCATAACGGAAACTCGGCCGCTATGTAGAAGAAGAAGATGATGATGATGATGATGATGATGATGAAGAAGGAGGAAAGGAAGGATCAGAAGCCGCAAGTGCTCACCAATGTCTGCGATGAGTTCACTCAGGTGCTTCCATGGCGCCTGCGGAGTTTGCCAAAGGGTATGGCATGCAAATCCGGTGCATCAACCCGGAAAGTATGTCGATCAACACGAAGAACATCAGAGGTGCTGCTAATGTAGCTTTGGTCGATAACCTCCTTAAGAAGCTTCACAAGTGATACACATGTTGGAGATATGCCCAAGAGGCAATAATAAAATTGGTTATTATTATATCTTTGCGTTTATGATGAATGTTTACACCCCATGCTATAATTGTATTATTAGGAAACACTAATACTTGTGTGTTTTGTAAACATGTAAGAGTCCCTAGTAAGCCTCTTGTTAAACTAGCTTGTTGATTAATAGATGATCATGGTTTCCTAGTCATGGACATTGGATGTCATTAATAACAAGGTTGTATCATTAGGAGAATGATGTGATGGACACACACCCATAGTAAGCGTAGCATAAGATCAAGTCATTAAGTTCGTATTGCTATAAGCTTTTAAATGCATAGTGACCTAATCCTTCGACCATGAGGTTGTGTTAATCACCATCACCAGATGGGTACTTTGATGACATCAAACACCGCTTTGTAACTGGGTGGTCATAAAGGTGTCGTTGGGTATTCTGAAAGTATGTGTTGAAGCGCATGGACCAAGATTGGGATTTGTCCATCCATACAATGGATAGATATGCTCTGGTCCCTCTCGGTGGAATGTCATCTAGTTAGCTTGCAAGCATGTGACTAGGTCACAAGGGATGACATATCACGGAACGAGTAAAGAGTACTTATCAGTAACGAGGTAGAACTAGGTATGGAGATACCGATGATCAAACCTCGGATAACTAGAGTATCGCGAGACAAAGGGAATTGGTTTCGTATGTTAATGGTTCAATCGATCATGAAGTCATCGTTGAGTATGTGGGAGCCGTTATGGATCTCCAGATCCCGCTGATGGTTATTGATCGGAGAGGTGTCTCCGTCATGTCTACATATTCACGAACCGTAGGGTGACACACTTAAGGTTCGAAGTTGTTTTAAGTAGATATGGAATGTGCGTTGGAGACCGAATGTTGTTCGGAGTCTCGGATTGGATTCGGGACATCACGAGGAACTCCGGAATTGTCCGGGGAGTAAGATTCATATAATGGGGATCTTTTTCTGAGTTAGGAAATGTTCCGGAGTGTTTGTATGGGGATTCTAGAAGGTTTCAGAATGTTCCGGAAGGTTCTAGAAGATATTTTGGAGTTTATTTGAAAACCAAGATAAGATAAGATAAGATAAGATAAGCGAAATTTAAAGAGGAGACTTGGGGGGAGGACTCCTCCCCCCACCTCCTTGGTGCGCCGGCCCTAAGGGGTGGGCCTAGGGGTGGGAACCCTAGGCCGCACCCCTCCCTCTATATATAGAGGGGTGGAGGCGCCACCCCCCTTGATCCTCCACTCTTGCCCCAAGCCACCTCCCTCCTCCTCCTTCCTTCTGCTCAGGCTTAGGCGAAGCCCTGCAGAATTCTCCACTCCACCACCACCACCACGCCGTCGTGCTGCTAGGATTCCATGGAGAGATCTACTACCTATGTTGCTCGCTGGAACGAGGAGAGGAAGGTCTGCTTCGACTCCGCACGTGTGACCGACTGCGGAAGCGCTGCCGGAACGCGGCGCCGGAAGGATCGTCCACTCGATCTTGAGATCGGCAAGTGATCGACTACATCAACTACGAGATCTAATCTCGTAACGCTTTCGTGTCTACAAGGGTTAGTACAGATCTATCTCGTTGCACATGTCTAATAGATTAGATCTTGGCTTTTATCTAGATTAGATCTGGGTTTTGTTTGTTCTTACGATAGAATTTTTTTGTTTTCCATGCTACGAACCCATCAGTGGTATCAGAGCCGTGTCTATGCGTAGATCTGTTGCACGAGTAGAACACAATGGTGTTGTGGGCATTGGTGCTCGTGCCGTCTTTTGCTTTGTGTACTTTGCATCTTGCGGCATGGTGGGATGAAGCGGCTCGGGCTAACCTTACATGTCATCGCACATGAGACTTGCTCCACGCTTGACGTGTAACTTGCTTTGCACAAGTGGCTTTGCGGGTGTCTGTCTCTCCCACCATAGTATAGATCCAATTTACACTTTGCAAATTTTGATAGCACTTGTATCAACGTTGTGGTTCAGTTTCGTAGGTAAGATCCGTTCTTATTTGAAAGCCCCAAACCACGTAAAACATGCAAAGAAAATTAGAGGCGTCTAACTTGTTTTTGCAGGGGTTTTGTGATGTGATATGGCCATCAGGTGAGTGTGATTGTATTTGATGTATGCAATGATCCTTGTTGTAATATGGCAACCGGCAGGAGCCTAATGGTTGTCTTTAATTCTGTTAAGGCCTGCGTGTCTATTCATCTTATAATAGCTTTATTCCAAGTAGTTGTAATAGTTGCTAGTGATGATGGACAACCATGAAGCGGTGCCACTGACCTTGACGCAATGATGGTGATGATGGAGATCATGTTCGTGCTTTGGAGATGGAGATCAAAGGCGCGAGAAGAAAGGGCCATATCATATCACACTAATTATGAATTGCCTATGATGTTAATCCTTTATGCATCTTGTATTGCTTAGATCGCGACGGTAGCATTATAAGATGATCCCTCTCACTAAATATCAAGTAATAAAGTGTTCACCCTTAGTTGGCACCGTTGCTAAGACTCGTCGTTTCGAAGCATCTCGTGATGATCGGATGTGATAGATTCTATGTGTGCATACAACGGGTGCAAGCCAGATTTGCACATGCGGAAACTAAGGTTATCTTGACGAGCCTAGCATGTACAGACGTGGTCTCGGAACACGGAATACCGAAAGGTAGAGCATGAGTCATATAAATGATATGATGAACATGAAGATTGTTCGCCGATGAAACTACATCTTCTCCCGTGAAGATCGGACTTGGTGTAGTGGACTTGGTTCGTGTAATCACTAAGACAATGTGTGGGATGTTGTTTTGAGTGGGAGTTCACCTAGTTAATTTAAGAATTAAATTTGAACTCAATTTATCATAAACTTAGTCTAAACTACTTGCAAATTTGTTGTAAATCATGGCGACCCCCTCCATCAATTTCAATGCGTTCCTAGAGAAATAAAAGCTTAAGAACAATGGAAGCAATTTCACGGACTGGTTCCGTTGACTGAAGATCGTCCTCAGGGCTAGTCAGTTTACCTATGTGCTCGAAGCACCGCTAGGTGACCCACCTGCAGAAGATGCCACCGATGACGTAAAGAATGTTTATGCCAGTCGGAAAAATCATTACTCCACAGTTCAGTGTGCCATCCTGTACGGTTTAGAAGCAGAGCTCCAAAAGCATTTTGAGCACCACGACCCGTTCGAGATCATTAAGGAGCTCAGGCTAATTTTTGAGGCTCGCGCGGCCATGGAGAGCTATGAGGCCTCCGAAAAGTTCTTTAACTGTAAGATGGAAGAGGGAAGCTCCGTTAGCGAGCACGTGCTCACCATGTCTGGGTATGCAAACAAGCTCCAAGAGTTGGGGATTTCGATTCCTAATGAGTTGGGGATTCACCGTCTCCTCCAATCACTTCCACCAAGTTACAAGAACTTTGTGATGAACTACAATATGCACTGCATGAACAAGACGTTGCCTGAACTCTCATCCATGCTGAAAACTACTGAAGTGGAGAACAAGAAGGAGCACCAAGTGTTGATGGTCAATAAGACCACCAATTTCAAGAGACAGGGCAAGCCTAAGAACAAGGGCAACTTCAAGAAGGACGGCAAGAAAGCTGCCGCACCTGCTAAGAAGCCCAAGGCTGGTCCTAAGCCTGAAACTGAGTGCTTCTACTGCAAGGGTGCTGGTCACTGGAAGCTTAACTGCCCCAAGTACCTGGCGGATCTGAAGAACGGCAACATCAAGAAGAAAGGTATATTTGATATATATGTTATTGATGTGTATCTTACTAGTAATCGTAGTAGTGCCTGGGTATTTGATACTGGTTCCGTTGCTCATATTTGTAACTCGAAACAGGAGCTGCGGAATAAACGAAGACTAGCAAGAGACGAGGTGACGATGCCCATTGGAAATGGCTCCAAGGTTGATGTGATCGCCGTCGGCACGCTCCCTCTACATCTACCTTCGGGATTAGTTCTAGATTTGAATAATTGTTATTTGGTTCCTGCGTTAAGCATGAACATTATATCTGGATCTTGTTTATTGCGAGACGGTTACTCTTTTAAGTCTGAGAATAAAGGTTGTTCGATTTATATGAGTAATATCTTTTATGGTAAAGCACCTGAGATGAATGGTTTATTCTTGTTGAATCTCGATAGTAGTGATACACATGTTCACAACATAGATGCTAAACGAATAAAATTGAATGATAATTCTACATACATGTGGCACTGTCGTCTTGGTCACATTGGAGTGAAGCGTATGAAGAAACTCCATTCTGATGGACTTCTTGAATCACTTGATTTTGAATCACTTGAAAGATGCGAAGCATGTCTAATGGGAAAAATGACTAAGACTCCATTCTCTGGTACAATGGAGCGAGCTATAGACTTATTGGAAATAATACATACATATGTGTGCGGTCCAATGAGTGTAGCATCGCATGGTGTATATCGTTATGTTCTCACTTTCACAGATGACTTAAGTAGATATGGGTATGTCTACTTTATGAAACATAAGTCTGAAACTTTCGAGAAGTTTAAGGAATTTCAAAGTGAAGTGGAAAATCATCGTAACAAGAAGATTCAGTTTCTGCGTTCTGACCGCGGAGGTGAATATCTGAGTTATGAGTTTGGCATGCATTTAAAGAAATGTGGAATACTTTCGCAGTTGACACCGCCGGGAACACCATAGCGTAATGGTGTGTCCGAACGTCGTAATCGAACTCTCTTAGATATGGTTCGGTCTATGATGTCTCTTACAGATTTACTGCTATCATTTTGGGGCTATGCATTAGAGACAGCCGCATTCACTTTAAATAGGGCACCATCTAAATCCGTTGAAACGACACCGTACGAATTGTGGTTTGGTAAGAAACCTAAGTTGCCGTTCCTTAAAGTCTGGGGTTGCGAAGCATATGTAAAGAAGTTACAACCTGAAAAGCTTGAACCCAAAGCGGAGAAATGCGTCTTCATAGGATACCCTAAAGAAACATTGGGTATACCTTCTATCATAGATCCGAACGCAAAGTTTTCGTTGCCAAGAATGGATCCTTTTTGAGAAGGAGTTTCTCTCGAAGGAGGTGACTGGAAGGAAAGTAGAACTCGACGAGGTTATTGAACCTTCTCTCGGATTTGAGAGTAGCGCAGCACCGAAAGATGTTTTTGTGCCGCCTGCACCAATTGGAGAGGAAGCTAATGATAAAGATCATGAAACTTCAGTCGAAGTTGCTGCTGAACCTCGCAGGTCAACGAGGGTTCGTACCACTCCTGATTGGTATGACTCTGCCTTGAACGTCATGTTGGTGGACAACGTTGATGACCCTGCGACGTATGAAGAAGCTATGGTGAGCCCAGATTCCGACAAATGGCTAGAAGCCATGAAATCCGAAATGGGATCCATGTACGAAAACCAAGTGTGGACTTTGGTGGACTTACTGGATGGCCGTAAGGCTGTCGAGAACAAATGGATTTTCAAGAGAAAAACAGATGCTGATGGTAATGTTATCGTCTATAAAGCTCGACTTGTCGCGAAAGGGTTTCGACAAATTCAAGGAGTTGACTACGATGTGACATTCTCACCAGTAGCAAAGCTAAAGTCTGTGAGGATTTTGTTAGCAATTGCTGCACATTTCGATTATGAGATTTGGCAGATGGATGTCAAAACGGCGTTCCTTAATGGTAACATTGAGGAAGAGTTGTATTTGGTACAACCGAAGGGTTTTCTCGATCCTAAAGATGCTGACAAGGTATGCAAACTTCAGCGCTCTATTTATGGGCTGAAGCAAGCATCCCGGAGTTGGAATCAATGTTTTGATAAAGTAATCAAAAACTTTGGATTTATACAAACTTATGGAGAAGCTTGTATTTACAAGAAAGTGAGTGGGAGCTCTGTAGCATTCCTAGTACTATATGTAGATAACATATTGTTGATTGGGAATGATATAGAACTTCTTAAAAGTGTCAAAGCCTATTTGAATAATAGTTTTTCAATGAAGGATCTTGGCGAAGCGGCATACATTCTAGGCGTCAAGATTTATAGAGATAGATCAAGACGCCTAATAGCGCTTTCACAAAGTACATACTTAGACAAAGTTCTAAAGAAGTTTAGAATGGAAGAGAGCAAGAAAGGGTTCGTGCCCATGTTGTCAGGTAAGACCTTGAGTAAGACTCAAAGTCTAGCTGCGGCAGAAGATAGAGTGAAAATGAATAATATTCCCTATGCCTCGGCCATAGGTTCTATCATGTATGCCATGCTATGTACAAGATCGGATATAGCACATGCTGTTAGTTTGACTAGCAGATATCAAAGTGATCCTGGAATGGAGCACTGGACAGCGGTCAAGAATATCCTAAAGTACCTGAATAGGACTAAGGATATGGTTCTTTCTTATGGAGGTGATGAACAGCTTGTTGTAAACGGTTACACCGATGCTAGTTGGAACACCGATCCGGATGACTCGAAGTCACAGTCGGGATACGTATTTATTTTGAATGGTGATGCAGTGAGCTGGAGGAGTGCAAAGCAAAGCGTTGTGGCGAAATCTTCAACTGAATCGGAATACATAGCTGCTTCGGAGGCTGCACAAGAAGCCATATGGATGAAGGAATTCATTACTGAACTTGGCGTGGTTCCTAGTGCATTGGACCCGATGGCCATCTACTGTGACAACACAGGTGCCATAGCTAATGCACAGGAGCCAAGGTCACATAGCAAGCTGAAGCACATCAAGCTACGTTTCCACGCTATTCGCGAGTATGTCCGAGATGGTGACATAAAGATTTGCAAAGTACACACTGATCTGAATGTGGCAGATCCATTGACTAAACCTCTCCCTAGGGCAAAGCATGACCAACACCAGAACGCCATGGGTGTTAGGTATATTACCATGTAATCTAGATTATTGACTCTAGTGCAAGTGGGGGACTGTTGGAGATATGCCCAAGAGGCAATAATAAAATTGGTTATTATTATATCTTTGTGTTTATGATGAATGTTTACATCCCATGCTATAATTGTATTATTAGGAAACACTAATACTTGTGTGTTTTGTAAACATGTAAGAGTCCCTAGTAAGCCTCTTGTTAAACTAGCTTGTTGATTAATAGATGATCATGGTTTCCTAGTCATGGACATTGGATGTCATTAATAACAAGGTTGTATCATTAGGAGAACGATGTGATGGACACACACCCATAGTAAGCGTAGCATAAGATCAAGTCATTAAGTTCGTATTGCTA
Organism: Avena eriantha; assembly: GCA_910589775.1. Taxonomy (NCBI): domain Eukaryota; kingdom Viridiplantae; phylum Streptophyta; class Magnoliopsida; order Poales; family Poaceae; genus Avena; species Avena eriantha. The sequence continues at coordinate 281,891,858 of OU342742.1, read as the reverse complement.
TAAGCTTTTAAATGCATAGTGACCTAATCCTTCGACCGTGAGGTTGTGTTAATCACCATCACCGGATGGGTACTTTGATGACATCAAACACCGCTTCGTAACTGGGTGGTCATAAAGGTGTCGTTGGGTATTCTGAAAGTATGTGTTGAAGCGCATGGACCAAGATTGGGATTTGTCCATCCATACGACGGATAGATATGCTCTGGGCCCTCTCGGTGGAATGTCATCTAGTTAGCTTGCAAGCATGTGACTAGGTCACAAGGGATGACATATCACGGAACGGGTAAAGAGTACTTGTCAGTAACGAGGTAGAACTAGGTATGGAGATACCGATGATCAAACCTCGGACAAGTAGAGTATCACGAGACAAAGGGAATTGGTTTCGTATGTTAATGGTTCAATCGATCACGAAGTCATCGTTGAGTATGTGGGAGCCGTTATGGATCTCCAGATCCCGCTGATGGTTATTGATCGGAGAGGTGTCTCCGTCATGTCTACATATTCACGAACCGTAGGGTGACACACTTAAGGTTCGAAGTTGTTTTAAGTAGATATGGAATGTGCGTTGGAGACCGAATGTTGTTCGGAGTCTCGGATTGGATTCGGGACATCACGAGGAACTCCGGAATTGTCCGGGGAGTAAGATTCATATAATGGGGATCTTTTTCTGAGTTAGGAAATGTTCCGGAGTGTTTGTATGGGGATTCTAGAAGGTTTCGGAATGTTCCGGAAGGTTCTAGAAGATATTTTGGAGTTTATTTGAAAACCAAGATAAGATAAGATAAGATAAGCGAAATTTAAAGAGGAGACTTGGTGGGGAGGACTCCTCCCCCCACCTCCTTGGTGCGCGGGCCCTAAGGGGTGGGCCTAGGGGTGGGAACCCTAGGCCGCACCCCTCCCTCTATATATAGAGGGGTGGAGGCGCCACCCCCTTGATCCTCCACTCTTGCCCCAAGCCGCCTCCCTCCTCCTCCTTCCTTCTGCTCAGGCTTAGGCAAAGCCCTGCAGAATTCTCCACTCCACCACCACCACGCCGTCGTGCTGCTGGGATTCCGTGGAGAAATCTACTACCTCCGCTGCTCGCTGGAACGAGGAGAGGAAGGTCTGCTTCGACTCCGCACGTGTGACCGACTGCGGAAGCGCTGCCGGAACGCGGCGCCGGAAGGATCGTCCACTCGATCTTGAGATCGGCAAGTGATCGACTACATCAACCACGAGATCTAATCTCGTAGCGCTTTCATGTCTACAAGGGTTAGTACAGATCTATCTCGTTGCACATGTCTAATAGATTAGATCTTGGCTTTTATCTAGATTAGATCTGGGTTTTGTTCGTTCTTACGATAGAAATTTTTTTTTTCCATGCTACGAACCCATCAACACATTCCCAAAGCGGTTCAGAAACCTAGAGAGAAAGAACCCTATGAAGAAACTAGCCCTCACGAAGATGAGCAACACCTTGAGCAGCTAGAAAAGCCGGGTAAAGAACAACATTGACAACGGTAAAAGATGGGAGGTTATAAGTAAGAAAAATCCGATGATCGACAAAGAAGAGTTCAACCTATTCAAGGGGGAGATATCTACCGATGACACTAAAACATGGACTGAATGGGGTAGGAGAATGTGGGAACATAACATAGGTAACCACCGGCTTGGAAGCGGCGGTTATAGAGGGAAAAAACCCATTTGGGACAAGGAGGATGCCGACCTTGAACGCCTGGGTAAAGACAACCCATGGCTTCAAATCATGGACTTGCAGCTAAGGAACTTTGTCCAGGCCCGCTACTGCCTAGACCTGATTACAGGGGAGTTCGTCACCAACGATCCGTAGGTGAAGGACTTCGAGAGGGAGCTGGTAAGGAATTTACCGCTGATATCAAGTCTATTGCATACAAGTTAAAATAATGAAGCCAAGAATCTAAATGGGTTCACCTTTCCTTGTCTCTACGGGAGAAGGAACTGAATGCTTCTGCCGAAGCATTGTCCCAGGATGTGACGGAGCCGTGGAACACGGTTTTCAATAGGGCGACAAATGCTTACAAGAAGAGGGACAAGTGGTTGCCGCTGTCCTCAACTGGCCGTGTGTCCGGCTTCGATACGAGCATGAAGTTTACGGAGTACTACAAAGAGGACGCCAAGAAAAGAAGGGAGAGGAAGAACCAGTCGGCGGCTAAGGATAAAGCCGCTATTGAAGAGATGAAGACGAAGGTGTGGACACTAGAGCAAAAGGCAGTGGACGAGAAAACAGTGGATAAGTTAGTGGAAGAGAAGCTCCGCACGATCACCCCCTGGGTTTTCCGAGGGGGAAACTGCTTGGAATGTGGGAGGTCGATAAGGGCCAATACAGCTGCCCAGCTTAAGCGGCAGCAACTCGAGCGTCGACATTAACGTGTCGCCGAACCTAGTGACCCTGCCATCCGTCAACGCCACGACACAACTGCTCATTTTGTTCGCACCGACGCCCCCACCTACCAAAGATACCAAGACGCAGCCGATGGCAATGGTGCTTCATAAGCCACCCAAGCGGGAGAATGCTGATGATAGGCCGACCGTCGGCACTGGTTTTGTCTCGACATTAGCCGAGCTCAACGCCATCACCAAGGTAACTAATTAGTTAGTGCACATCATCTCCTTTATGCCTTTGATGACAGCCATCTCATGATGCCCAACATGTTTTGACTAAGGACACTACTTGCATACTCTTGCTTAAAGGTGTTGGTGGTGAGTTGAAGGATGTTGCCAAGGGCACTCTCATACAACCGGCGAGCCGCACGATGCACAACAATCCAATAGATGATGATGTGATGAGGATCAAGTTGGCTTGGGTGTTGCCAGGGTGCGATGACATGGACTCCCCTTTCAACCTCAGGGAGCCGATGAACATAAGATTCTTGCGGAATGCCACAACTTGCCCTTGACATGGCCGAAGACCCAGATTTGTCTTGCAGGGGGAGGGCGCACCGGCGCCACCTTGATCGTCTGGACACCACCTCGGGATCTAGTTGTCATCGCCACCACCAGTAGTCACCAACAATTCTTGGGAGCGTGTGTAACGCCCCAAGGCAAAGATGTTGCACCGCAACCGCAACTGCCATCGCCCTCTCCACCACCACCACATGATGGCAACCACGAAGATGATAATGAATTTCTCAATGTAGATGGGTTCATTAACACCGGCGCCAACAAATGATTGTATATGCCTTTTGTGAATGAAGAGCCCTTCACCGCTCACTACGATCAAGCTAGTCATCCGAATACATGCACGCATCGCCTGGTCTTCCATGGTTTTTCTCAAGAGACGCCTCCGACCGCCAATCCATAGGAGAAACCAAGATTGGTTTTCAGCCCTAACACAATCTGAAAGGCGGCCGGTGACAAGATAGCAGTGGAGGACCCTATTGCAAAGAAGAATCCCAGGAAGAGAAGAAAGAATAATAAAAATAAGTCTGCGAGCCAACCTCCTCCGAAGAGGATCCGGGCTTAGGACATCATCGTCGTACCAGCCAGCCAGCATGGCTTGCCTCGAGTGCATGTAGCTAGTGATCCGATATTGCCTCTGGAGCTGCTCAACGTCGCGCGTGGACCCATGGTAACTTTGCATGAGGGCATCAAGACACTATAGGACCTCCTTCTTGAAGACAAAGATCCAAATTACCCGGTTTTCACGGCCAATGTGCCATCAGACGTGGGCTCATCCATGAAGCCCATGTGGATCAATTATTCATTGCGTACAAGGACGTCTTCAAGCTGTTTCTCTCGAACGGCTAGACTACAACTTGGTCCACCTATGCACGCTCAATATGGCAATGAAGATCAAGAGAGAGAGTACCCTGTAACACCCTCGAATCGGCCATATGCAAGTTTTAGCCCTTTCCGCCAAACCCGCATAGAAACGATTCAAGGACGCCCACCAGGCACTTTCGTGCGGGTGGAAAACGAAGTAATACCATTACACAACAGTCATCGATGGGACCCACAGAACAGATATATATACAACACGACTCCAAGAGTCAAGAATACAGATATACAATACAAAGATCCAAATCACCTTGAAATCGATACAACGTCCGAGTACGAACAAGAAGCAAATTGGGCTAAGAGACCTGAAGAATAACCAATGGCGTCCATAACCCTGCCCAGGCCAAGCCGGAAGGGTAACCCTGCTAACGACGTCGATCTCAATCCTGCTAAAACAAAAGGGGTGCCGACAAAGGGCAAAGGAAAAAGAGGAGCGTCAGTACTGAGGCCAGTACACGACGAGGCTAGAATTCGACAGCTCTCGCCTACATAGGTATGGTGGACTGAAGCGGCAGCGCAGCATGCACTAAACAACCTATAGAGACTCGAGGCAACTGTAGGCTATTAGAGAGGGATAAGAGACACCTATTCGGTTCCAACCGGATAGTAACACCAAACACACCCATCCTGGTATTTCCCCCTCGAGACCAAACAAGAAAGTCGGACCAAGGAACTCACAAAGTTGGCAGTTTTATTCATTCGATTATAGTTGAAGCACTTACTAGTCAGATATAGATAGCATGAGTCGTTCTAAAGCATAAGTAGTGGGCAGTTTTAGTTAACATTCTGTTGTAATTGGAACATTTACTAGTCAGATATAATTGTCCTGAGGAATCCCAAAACCCAGCAGTTGTTGGCACTTTTATCACATTCCATTGGAGTTGCAATACTTACTAGGCAGATATAACAAGACACAAGGGACCCCAGCTCCACCAGTTGTTGGCATTTTTAATATCCATTCCGTTGTATTTGAATCTGATTACTAGTCACATATTAAGTCAAATTTATAGCACTACTTTAGTTATGCTTGTCTATGATCGAGATACTGTGCTCCAAGTCGTCCATAACCGCGGACACGGCTTTCAGAAAGTTTTACCCTGCAGGGGTGCACAAATAGCAACACACACTCGATCAACCTCGGAAAAACCAACTCAAAACCCAACGAGGCTTTCACGACAAAGCGATCACAGGATTCAGAAATATTTCAGGGGGCCACCCCACTAAGCTACCCGCAACGAAGTTGGCCGGCTCCGGAACGGACCCATGGTTTGCGACGATGGTTGTAAACGACTGGGAACTCGAAAGTGTGACTAGGCTTGTCGATACCGCGAAAACGTGGCGCGATCCAAAACAGTACAGGTGCTCCACGCACAATCTTAAATAAAGCAGTAACATGGCATAAGTACAGGATAGTAATAAAGCCCCAAACTACTTTGTGGCCCCAAGAAATAGAAATGAATCAAGCTCTGGCTCAGGAGGGTCCATAAGGCCTCCCGGATGTGGATAGTGCGAAAAATCAGGGAACAGGTATCAAGTAATTGGGATCCTACGGGACACAAGTGAGCGTGGAAGAACCAAATAACATCTATTGCCCACCGATGCCTCTACATTAGTTATATCTAGCAATTTAATAGTTGTAATTAAAGACATGATCATCTCCACCACAACCATCTGCCAGCATTCCAACACTGTGGTACTCGACAACACGAGATCGCACCTGAGCAAGCAACTACGACTCGCAAGGCCAGCTATCTACCAAACAACAGGTATTAGGAGGTGTCCATGGCAATATAGGGGTTGCACGTGATATAACTGGTGCACGGAAACTAAAGCATCGCGACATGGATAGCAATAGATCAACATGAGGAAATAAAGACTATAAATGCAAAATAGGTAGAAGGGGAGAGATGCTCGCCTGGGAAAACACTGCCGACGGATCATATCCGGAGAACTTGTCGATACTCGCATCAACTTGGCGGGTTGGGACGATCTTGTCGTAGTCCTCGGGTGATGGTGTCGGCCTTGGGTCTCGGCGCCGGAAGATCTTGATATTCCAGGAAGGAGATCTTGCCGGTCCCATGTCGACGACCTTGGCGGTCTTCGGGTTCGGGTCTTGGCGTCCGAGAGGAAGTGCTTGGTGGTTCCGAGAAGGAGGTCTTGGAGTTTGGCGTCGGTCTTGTTGGCGGCCGTTCTTGACTTGTCGAGGGAGGTAGTGGCAACTCTTGGTGTCGGCGGGGTCGTCTTCGGATTCCGTGGAGGTCTTGATGTTCTGGGTGCTACGGTCGATGGTGAACTTGTGACGACACTGGGTGCTCGTGTTCCTCTTCAAGCATCGGAGATCTTGGCGGTAGCATGCGTCGTACTCCTTGTCCGTTCGTTGATCTTGTTTGTCGGGGCTACCCGGGACCTTGCGATTTGAGGTGGGGGCCATACCATCCACCACATGTGAGCAAAAACAACTGCCTGCAATGTGGAACAGAGGCCGGCAGGGACATGGCGACGGGACAGGAACGAGGCACACAAGGCGCTACGAGCTCGGCATCGGGGAGGTGCAGCGACGGGGGTGCAGCGACAGGGGTGCGCTCGGAAAGGAGAGAGGCGCCGGCAAGGTCGCGCAGAGGGAGGTCGCGGACGGATGGCTCGGGGCGGCAGGGCGCGTGGTGGCAGAGGCGGTTCGACGGCGCCGGCGAGGTTGCCGGGGCGGCGGGTCGAGGAGAGGAACCTCGCAAGGACGAGCACGGGGCAGCGACCGGACGGAGGTCGGGCGCGTGCTCGCAGAGGCACATGGCGGCGAGGGCACGAGCTCGCCGGGCTCGGGGAAGGGCGCCGCTGGGCCGAGGTGGAGCAAGTGCAGCCGGCGAGCTCGGCGGCGGCGTAGACGGTGAGGGGTGGCTCGCCGGCCGGGAGGAGCTCGGGCCAAAGAAAGGCGCCGGCGGCTGCTCGGAGGGGAGCCCGCGAGGCGGCAACGCGACGACGGAAGGAGGGACGCGGGCACCGTCGGGGCGACGCGGCGGCAGGGGAGCTCGCGGGAGAGGGCGACGCGAGGCGGCGGGGAGCCCGGGAGCGGCCGGGGCGATGGCGCTCTACTTGGTGGGAAGGCAGGGTAGCGCGGGGTCGCGCCAGTGTCCGAAGAGGAGGAAGGGGAGCTCCTGGGGCGGCCAGAGGCGGCGGCGGCCGGCGTGCAGGGCAAGAGGAGCGCGGAGAGGTGGTGGGGATGTAGAGGGCGAGGCATGTGGGGATCGAGCGGCGCGTGAGGGGCGTGCGGGACAGGGTGGCGTCGGTGGGAGATGGGAGGTGGGCCCGGGGGGGTTCCCGAGGCTGTCGAGGTGGTGGCGGTTGGCGTGGAGTGCATGTACCGCGGGCGGGTGCGTGCGTGTAGAGCGTGTGTGTGTGCGCGCGCGGGAGGGAGTTGGTGGCGGTATGCGAGTGGAGGGAGCGGAGGTGGGGCCGGCGGAGTGAGGTGGCGGCCTGGGACTGGTTGGGGTGAGGTAGCAGGGAGTATTTTGGGTGGGGCTGGTCGGTGGCCAGGTGAAGATTGGGGCAGGTGAGAGTGGCAGGAAAAAGGAGGTGGGCCAGGGGGGATGCGATCAGGAGGGCGGGAGATGGAGTGGTGGCTGGCGCGGGGAGAGAGAGAGAGAGTGGCGGCTGGGTGTGGTTTTGGGTAGATAGCTAGGGTTTGGTTTTTCCCTAGGTAGTAGGCTGGCTGTTGGCTGGGCCTTTTGGGCCTGGCCGACGGTTGCCTCCCCAGGTTTTTGTAAAACGTTTTATTTATAGGTTTTTTTTAAAAGTCTTTTGTAATTTATTTTTAGACAAAACAAAATATCCGAAAGAGACTGGAGTTTTGATTTGAAATTAAGACGGAGCTATTTGGAAGACAAAGATAGGCTTTTACCAAAATAGTTTTACGCAAACCATGCATGATGACATGACGATGCTCAAATGCAATGTGGAATGATGACATGAGCATGCGGTCATGATGATGCACAAATGAAAAACACAGCAATTTTCTAATAGTGGTTTTAGCGGGATGCCACATACCCCGCAAGTCGCGATAGTGGATCCCTACTACATGCGGGACAGCCAGTTGGTCGAAGGATCAGAGATGTGGACCAAGGCGACGACGTACCTCGAGAAGTTCATGGTGGACAACAAGAGGAAGGACACACTTCTTCTGCCTTTCTTTCTCGAGTAAGTACACACTCGCTCGCCGCCGTAACTTATGCCTTTCTTATAGATTTCTTCCTTTGTTCTTTTTCCAACATCCCATTCCAATTGTGTTGCATAGAGACAAATACTGCACACTCATCATCATTTCCCTGAGGTATTCGCTAGCCATGTATTTCGACTCGGGGAGTTTGACAAAGAAGAAAGACTATACCAGAATAAGGGGTGTTCTCGATGAGGATATCGAGGGATACACCAAAAAGGGATTCCCCTTCGCAAATAAGGGGGGTTGTTTCAAGGATGGCAAACACATGTTCAAGCACATGCTCGAATTCCCCTGCGTCAAGCATCTGGATACTGGTAGCGCCAAGGAGGCCTTCTACGTCCTCCATCACCTTAAAGGGTTTGTCCGGGATTGCCAAAACCTATCGTTACCTGCTAGTCTCTGAGGATGGGACGAATAGTTGGCGCAAATCAACGATGATAATCTTAGATAAGACTTCCATCGCATCTAGATGAAGTTGTCGGAAATCATCATTGGAGATGTCAACATAAGGGGGCTACATCAAGCCAGAGGGTTGACTAAGAGGGAGATCGAAGAACGCCTCCATAAGAAGGGTGACACCAGGACGTGGATGACAAAAGAGGGATATCAAGCATTCCACAAGACAAGCAAGAAGAAGTCTTCATGATAGATGTGTGCCTAGCATGATCGAGTGTGTGTATATTCTCGATGGACGCGTGTACTGTGTGTGTCATAAACTTTACTATCTTCATGAGTTTCTGTAACAATGGACGTGTATAGTGTGTCCTAAACTTAACTTTCCTAGCTCAAAATGGTCATTGTTGTTGGACTTATTACTTCTACGATGATCACGATGCTATCCTTTAGGTTTATGTGTCCTTTGCTTCAATTTTTGTGAATATATGTGCATGTGAACCCTTTAGTTATTTCCGTTGCATGATTTACTAATATGCCTTTTCTATAGAGATGACGAAGTGGTATGTGGTGTACAAGGGTTGGGTTCCAGGAGTCTACAAGGAGTGGGAGGATTATCATAAACAAATGAATAAGTTCAGCGGCAATAGCTACAAAGGATACGCGACTAGAGAGGAGGCGGTAGCCAAGTGGAGGAACCACATATGGAACAAGAACCGGATGAAGATATTGGTCGGGCTCCTGCTCTTGCTCACCATCATCATAGCTGTATTCTATTTGATCCTAGTGTAGGCGGTGACCACTTCATTTGTAATGTGAGATGATATGAACTTTGTATTCCACACTTGACACTATATATGTACCTCGATCGGGTTTTAAGTGTGATGACATTCTACTTGTGATTGTATTATATGTCGGTTTTCATATACTATGTGCAATGTACTGTTTCTATTGATCTGTATAAATACCTATAATATAATTTGTTTCCCAAATGTTATGTATTCTATGTCGCACAACATTTCTGTGGCGCATGGCATGATATGCGCCACTGAAACAAATTATGTGGCGCATATGGAGAAATGCGCCACAGAATCATATCAATATGCGCCATAGAAATATAATTTAGTGGCGATGTAACAGTGGCGCATCTCATATGTGCCATAGAATGTCAAAACAGGTGCGCCACTAATAAGGTATTTCCTAGTAGTGTTGGGGTTTATATCGAACTCTCGGGGAACAAAGGTGAATCTTCTTCCAACCTTGTCTAGCAACCTGCAAAGAAAAGTATTCATCTTGTGCCGCGAACTCCACTGTGTGGTTGTCAAGCACAAGGCTTCGGTACTAGTAAAGTAAAATAACAATAAATAAAATACTAGAAAGAAAACTAAAACAAGTAAATAAATATGTTTTGGGTTTTTGGTTATAGCTAAAAGAAGTAAATATATTTTTGTATTTTCGAAATTAATTAATTCTAAAAATGTAAAGGCAAGTAAAATAAAGTAAAAGTTGTTTCTTATGATAAAAAGTGGACCGTGGTTCATGGGTTCACTTGTCTACTCTCTCGTAAAGGTCTTGTGGCATTAAGAACATCATAGATAACTAAATATTGATGAGATTTTATTATGTGTCTTGATTAGGATTCATATGGTCATCACGTCCTAACATAAAGATGATACTACACATATTACTTATATTCCACTAGAAAGGGATACACTCCAAGAAATCTATATTTAAGAATTAACAGAGCATAACCTTAGACACTTTGACATGATGTTTGAACAACAAATATGCTACCTTGAATTAAACATATCACAATAGATCAAGCATATGATCCATAGATTAAACAAGACTTCTTAGTTGTCACTAAGAATTATGTAGACCATGCATTCACTTTATCCCTAGTGAGGTAGCAAAAGAATTAGTAAAGACCATAGTAGATATGATGCTTGCTGTCACAACACATTACTACCACCATGTTAGTCCAACTAATACACACCATCCCCTACACATGCTCTTGCATACGAGTTTGATCAGAACAAGTAATAAAGAATGGGGTAACAATATGCATCTATTAATACATCATGAACACGATAAAGATTCAGATCTCATAGATCATCCAATAAAACAAAAGATCCACCACATAGGAATTACAAATATGGCTATAATCATGATAGGCAGCTCAAATGGCATCTAAATGACATAGCACAAGAGAGAGATAGAGATCCAGCTACTGCCACAAACCCATAGTACAGAGGTGGACTACACCCTCTTCATCATGGTGGTGGTGTTGATGATGTTGGAGAGGGTGGAGATGCAACTAGGGACGGCTCCGGCGGCATTTCCGCCTCCTATCTTCATAGGTTCAGCCTCAGTTTCGTGGTTTTCGTGTTTCTTAGTCGCCTCCTCTGAGAACGCCTCGGGGGGTCTATATATAGTGGTTTTTAGGTCAAGCCCGTCAGTTTGAGATCAAAACAGACGGTTGTAGATGCTCGAGGAAGGAACGAGACATGGTGGCATGGCCTAGGGTGGTGCCCGCGCCACATGTGCTCATTTGTGCCTCGTGGGACCCTCCGGTACTTCTTCTTCTCATATTGTGTCTTCAGAAAAATATTGACTCCAGAAAAATCCTTGCTCTGTTTGAGTTCCCTGAGGTCCTTGAAACTTAAAAATACACAAAACAGAGGTTTCATGTTCTGTAGAGTTATAAACTAATGAAAGGGGACCAATAGAAAATCCCCATAAATCAATGCAAAACATGAATATAACATGCAAATATGTTGGAATATATGAAAATAAACTACAAAGTTCATGTATGCATTTTAAATGCATCACTATGTACCGTCCATGAGCATGAATATTGTCAGTGGGTCTTACTTGTTGCAATACCATTATTCGTTTAAATCAGAAACAAATGGTTGTTCTATTTATATGAATAATGTGTTTTATGCTCATGCACGACAGAGTAAAGGTTTATTCTTATTAAATCTTGATTCTGATGACACACACATCCATAACATGGATGCCAAATGATGTGAGCATAGTAATGATAATTCCATGTATATATAGCATTGTCATCTGGGTCGTATAGTTGTAAAATGCATGAAGAAGCTCCGTTCTACTGGACTTCTGGAGTCATTAGATTTTGAATCTCTCGATACATGTGAACCATTCCGCATGGCAAAAATGACCAAGACGTCATCAACGGTATGATGGAACGAGCCACAGACCTATTGGGAGCCATACATTCATATGTATGCAGACCATTGAGCATCTCCACGCGCAATGGTTATCGTAACTTTGTCACCATCACTGACAATTTGAGTTGATACATGTATATGTACTTAATGAAACACAAGTCTAAAACCTTTGAAAAGTTCAAAGAATTTTAGAGTGAAGTTGAGAATCAACTCGATAAGAAAATCAAGCACCTTTGTACTAATCGAGGGGGCGAATACTTGAGTTTTGAGTTTGGCGCACATCTGAAGGCTTGTGGCATTGTACCATGGCTTATGCCGGCTGGAACACCACAATGTAATGGTGTGTGCGAGTGACGTAATCGCACCCAGTTGGACAGTTTGTGGTCTATGATGTCTCCTACCAACTTATCTTTATCATTCTAAGGATATGCACTTGAGACTGCTGAATTTATTTTACATAGGATGCTATCCAAAGCCGTGAAGACAATGTCATATGAGATAAGGCATGGCGTGAAGCCAAATTTATCTTTTCTAAAGGTTTGGGGATGTGAGGCTTACATTAAGAAACTGCAGCCTGACAAACTCGAACAGAAAGCGGAGAAATGCATCTTTGTAGGATATCCAAAGGAGACTATTGGATACACCTTCTATAACTAAGCTGAGGTCAAAACATTTATCACGAAGAACGATACCTTCCTCAAGAAAGAGTTTCTCGTGAAAGGTGTAAGTGGAAGGAAGATAGAACTCAATGATATTATCAACCCTGATCTTCAAATACCAAGTGTTGCAACAGAAGCTGTTCTAGAGCCACCCTCATTAATTGAAGTGGGAGAAAATGATGATGATCATGAACCTCATGAGGAAATAGCAATCAAACACCGCGAGTCGACAAGAAAATAAGTTACCCCTGATTGGTATAGTTATCCTGTGAACATGGTCATGTTAGTTGAACATGATGAACTTGCAACCTACACGGAAGCAATGCAAAGCCCTGAACTTGAGAAATGGCGAGAAGACATGGAATCTGAAATGAAGTCCATGTATGACAACCAGGTATGGACCTTGATATCCCAAAGGCTAAAAGGCTATCAAGAATAAATGGATATTCAAGAAAAATATGGACACTAACGGAAACATCACTGTCTACAAAGCTCGACTTGTCACAAAAGGTTTCTGGAAAATTCAAGGAATTGACTATGAAGAGACATTCTCTCCCATAGTGAAGCTAAAGTCTATTCAGATTCTACTAGAAGTTGCTACACATTTCAATTACGAAATATGCTAGATGGATGTGAAAACCTCCTTCCTTAATGGCAACATTGAGGAAGAGTTGTATATGATGTAACTAGAGGGTTTTGTTAATCCAGAGTATGTTGGTAAAGTATGCAAATTTTAGAGGTCCATTAATGGACTGAAGCAAGCATCTCAGAGCTGGAATCTTTGATTTGATGAAGTCATAAAAGGTTTTGGATTTGTCCTAAATGAAGAAGAGGCATGCATCTATAAGAAACATTCATTATTCCTTGGCCATTGGCTCCATCATGGATGCCATGTTGAGCACTAGACTAGATGTAGCCTTGGCTCTTAGCTTGATGCCCATCAACCTTGGGTCGGTTCATTGGAATGCAATTAAGAATATCCTAAAGTATTTGAAAAGAACTAATGATATGATTTTGGTCTATGGAGGACATGATGAAGAGCTCTTTGTAATAGGTTACATGGATGCAAGCTTCTACAGTGATCCAGATGACTCAAAGTCCCAAACAGGGTACATGTTCTTGGTGAATGGTGGTCAGGTGAGCTGGAGGAGCGGGAAACAAAGCTTAGTGGCTCAATCTACAATGGAGTAGGGGTACATGGCTGCCGATGAAGTATCAAATGAAGTTGTTTGGATGAGGAAGTTCATTTTTGAACGAGTGTTCCCAAGCGCGCAAGACCCTGTGTGCATCTACTACGACAACATGGGGGCGATTGCGAATGTGAAAGACCCGAGGTTCCACTCCATGACCAAGAACATACTTTGTTGTTACCATGTAATAAGATATTATGTAGCAAAGGGTAACATTGTAGATCAAAAAGTACATAGATATGTGAATTTAGCTGATCTATTTACAAAGCCTCTTCCACAGGAAAAGGATGATCAACACCGGGATGCTATTGGTGTTAGATCGTTGCCTAATTTAAACTAGTGTAAGTGTAGTATAGTGAAACTGGGAGACTGAAGGAGATATGTCCTAGAAGCTAATAAATAAATTTGTTTGATATATCTCTTATGTTGATAATAAGTTTTATATGTTATAACTGTATTAAGTGAAAACATTAATACATGTGCGGTATATAAACAACCAGGTCCCTAATATCCTCTAGTACTAATTCGTTGGGCATATGATGATCGAGGTTTCCCGATCATGGACTGGATTAAAACATCAACTAAAAACAAGATCACTTAATGAAGTGATGGACACACCCGACCGTTGAATTGCAATGTGATCCAGTCAAAAAGTTCAACATTGCGATATCTAGAAAGGCGTATTGACTTAATCCTCTGATCGTGAGATCATGTTTAATCACTATCTCATGTGGCTGCTTTGATGACATCAACCACCATGACCGTAACTAGGTGGCTATAAAGGTATGCATTGGGTATTCAAGAGGAATAGTTGAGGCTTATGTATTGAGATCGGGATTTTCCTGTCTGAGTATCGGATAGATACTTTAGGCCCACTCAGTGAGGTCACATCAATGAGCTTGCAAGCATGTGACTAGGTCACAAGGATGTAATATCATGGGGAACAATTAAAAATGTTTTTCGGTAATAAGATCAAACTATATATGGATATATGAGATCGGGTCTTGGACAAACCAGGTATTGTTGTGCAAAAGGAATGAGACTGAATATCTAAGAGGTTCAAGCAAACAACCAAATTTGTGGAATATGAAGGGACCATCATGTGTTTCCAGATACTGTTGTTGGTCATTGAATAGAGAGGTGTATCCATCATGTCAGAATATTCTCGAACTGTAAGGGTGTCACGCTTAAGGGTAAATACGTTGCAGGTTGATCCGCTATTGAAAGATAAACAGGAAGAGAGAAAGCTAAAAGCCATCTAGAGATATACCAAAATGTTCAGAAGATATTCATAAGGTGTTTTGAATAAGAGGAATTAAATAAAGTTTATTTAATATTTAATTGTGAGTTGGTATTAAATATAATTATTTAATAAAAGGAAAAAAATCTTACATGGGCCCTCCCTAGAAGGGAGAATACCTAAGAGGGAAGGCGGCTCGGCCTAGGTGGGCCAAGGCACCAAGGGAGGGGGCTCCCACCGTACCGACCACCTTGGTGGGCGTTGGCACGTGGGTGGGGCCCACCCTAGCCGGCATCTATCCCCCCTCCCACCTCCTCCAAGGTTTAGTCCCACCCCGAGACTTGGAGGGTGGGAGTACCTAGATTTTTCCTATATAAAGGGGTGCCATTCCTCCCCAAATCTCATCCAACAATTGACCTTTTCCATTCTATCTCTCCCTCTCTTGCGTGTTCCCCAAGTTTGGAACGTTCTCCACGAGCCAGAGAATTCTCCACCCATTGCACATCGTCGTGCTTCTGGAATCGCTCTAGATCTTCTTCTTTTGCTGCCTTGCTGGAACGGGGCCCGAGAGACCTCTTTTACACTAGACGTGTGCAAAACTCCACGAGGCACTTCTGTTAGTGGTGTTGGATGCTTGAAGCCTTCTAGACCTTGAGGTCTGCTACGCTCGTCTTCATCAATAATGTTTGTGTGGGAATGTAATTTCGCGACCGGTCTTCGAAGGTATGAATACTGTATCCCACTCGTTACTGTACTTCTCCGTAGATAGATCTTGGGTTACTGCATTCTCGTAGTAGGAAATTTATTGTTTTCTGTCATGGAACCCCTTCACACACACGTGTCTTGGAAAAATGGCTCAATCCCTCTTTTTCTACAAAACTACATGTTTTGCTAAAAAAAGTCCCTTTTTTGCTACATGTAACAAAAAAGGTTCATCCATGAGACAGAAAATTAAAAGACAGATCGCGTCGGATTCCTGGATAGATTTTCGCCAGAGACTATGTACAAAAAATTGTTCTAATGTAGCAAAACTGACCTTGCCGGAGACTTTAGACGGGACACCTTGCCATAGCCCTTGTAGCAAAAAATTGCACTATTGTAGAAAAACTAGAGAATGATTATAGAGAAAGATTTGTACTAATGTAGCAAGAACCAAAATCGCTGGAGCTGATTTCATCAGAGACATCAAAAAAATCCATCTTGTAGCAGAACCACAAAAATATTGCAACAAAAATAAATCAATAACGGTAAAAACCCCTAAAATGCCAGAAACATCACAGGAGACTAATGCCGAAGACATTGTCAAAAACATGGTAGCAACCATTTTGTACCATCGTAGCAAAATTACATAAAGATCATAGCAGGAAAATAATAAATATGTAGCAAAATCCACAAATCGTGTGGTGCAAAAAACGAACTAATGTGAATACAAAGAGTTGTTATAGAAGAAATTTGTTGCTACGATGCAAATCCACAAAAGGAAGGTGGTAACAAAACATCAGTGAGCACCAAGGCGATAGTAGGGACTCCCATTGTACAGGATGGTGAGCACTCGCTTGGGTGACGACGACAAGATTCTGCACTGGAGATCGAGTGGCAGAGACCTCCTGGTCTGGCGGACGCAAGGAACCGGCCCATGCGACAACTTACAGTGAGCTTGAATAGGGCCTTGCTAGAGGCCATGGGCGGTGACAATAGTGGAGGACGACCATGGCGGTCCATAGGAAGGCGTTGGAGGACACCAGGTTCGACAACAATGCGTGTTTTTAGGTCCTATGTTGCGCCATGGCGGTCCATATGGAGGCGTTGGAGGACACCAGGTCCGAGTAGGTGGCGCGCGGGAGGACCTTGGTGGCACGGAGTCTCGGCCTAGCAGCGGGAAGCAGCTTTGGTAGGAGGGAGGTCATGGCAGTGTAGGGTGCAGTAGAGAAAGAGAGATTTTTGGCAATGGGAAATGAGTGGTGCATCTAAGAACATGTTAGGTATAAGGCTATGTGTGGGGACGGTGGGTCAAGGCAACACGAGTCATGCTGTAACACCCTTAGTTTTACTAGTGTCCTAATTAGGGTTTGTTAGTGCATTACACAAGCATCATATATTTTTTGCAAAGAAAAATAAATGCAAACAAGAAGAGTAACAAGACCCTAAACCCTAATATATTTCTCTTTGAAAACCTTCTAAAAATGGTTTTGATTATTTTTGAAAATTTCAAGAAGTGTGGAGCCCAAATTTATTACAAGGGCCCCATAGTGTTTCCAATATTTTCACAAAGTCTCAAGTGATTCTTGAAATGTCGAAAACAATTTTCAAATGGGTTTGAGGAAAGTGATAAAGAAAAAGGAAAAAAATGCTTTGCAGGAAAAAATGAGCCAGAGCTAGCACTAGGCCACAACCAATCTCCCTGCCTCTTTTACCTATCGCCCGCGCGCAACAACTCTTGGTCCAGCAGCATCCCAGTAAGGCCCATCCCAGTACCGGTTCGGACTACCTGTCGTCTTCCTCCCGGAGCAGTGGAGCAGTTGTGTGTCTTGTGCGTTGCAGTCGATGTAGCGAGGAAATCGTCGCCATCCACCGAACTAAAAGATAGGATAAGACCGCCATGAATGATGCCTCTAATCCTCATGCTCTCCATCGCAGGCCCTCTCCCCTCGCTCTCCTTGGCCTCGTTCTTATTCCATGTGAACCCAAACCCATCCCCCATGATCATCGTCTCTCACCGCTGATAGACGCTGCCTCGAGCCGCTCTGAGCCCTCCATCCTCTCTGCATTGCCTCCCTAGTCCTCTCCACCGAAGTACTCTTGCTAGGATACAACATAGCATCGAAATCGAGGTCATCTTACTCGCGGATAGCGAAGCTTCACCATGTTAATGTCATCGCCATCGCCCTCCTCCGGCCTCCCCATCGCCACCAACACACTCAGGGTGAGCTAGCAGTCCTCCCCGACCATCCCTTTGGCTTACACATGCTCTGGTTCGACATGTCACCAATATCCGTCATGCGGGATCCGCTCTGTTCATTGTCGGCGAGGTTCCGGACCACCCCAGGACCTCGCGCCACACTAGTTAGGTCGCCCATGTTTAGGTGCTCTTGATCAACGAATGTGCGCGTCCACGCATGCGCCGTAGCGCTACCGCTGGGTGGTCGCCGGTGTCAGACATCGTCCACTGCGAGGTCAACCCAAGTCAAATCTGTGGCAGGCCCGTCCTGGCCGAGGTGGCACACTGATGTGTCACAGGGCCGCTAGTCAACTAGTGAGGCTAGATCGGCCTAGCGTAATAAAATGCTTCAGCGTCTGTGTTGATGTCAAGGTGACGTCAGCCTGGCGTCATAATTCCTTTTAAATATTTCATAAATTGAATAGATCTTGTAAAATTCATAACTAATTCATTTTAATTCAGAAAGATATGTATAATATATTAAAATGTTCAGAAAGTGAGATCTACACTTTACCAATGTAATCATGCATTGTTAAGCAATTTCAACTAACAAGTTTAATTAGATAACAAAATGAATCCACGCGGGTGGTTCTGAGCTTTCCCAGTATTAGGGTTTGCAACCCTCAGACCCTGTTTAAAATGGTCAATCATGTAATAGGGTTTCATTAAGTAACCTTTAACTTGGTATGTCATCATTATTTCTTGAGCATTGCATCAATGCCATGTGTTCATTGTTTTCCTTTCTTTCTGGTGTTTTGCTTCTTCCCGGTAGAATTCGAGATTGAGTCTGAGATCAAAGACAAATATCAACACCATCGAAAATCGAATATCAATACTTGACCAACTATAATCAAGTCAAGTATAGGACTTTCGAAGATCTATATTTTTGTTATCAGCGGGCAAAGGCAAGCATATCCCTACAATGATATAATACCATGTTTTCAAAGTATTTCGATTCTTGCCATGATGCATGCATGTGAGATCTAGACATATGGCTTAATAGGATTGGTAGGATACCCATATCAACAAGTTGCAACTTCTTTTTCGGAAGCTCATTCAAAAAGAACTTTAAGGTTAAGCGTGCTTGGCCTAGAGCAATTCTAGAACGGGTGACCGGTCGGGAAGTGGGTACCGGGTGCGCACGAATGAGGACAAAGTGCGCAGAAAGACTAGTGTTGGTCTGTGGGGCCATTCTAGATATCCTATTAAGCTGCCAGGAGTGACACCCCGGGGCCCAGTGGACAGGGTGTTACAAGTGGTATCCGAGCCGATCCTCGCGGTTAAATGGGTGTGTGCGGGTCAGTGGTGGGACATATGAAGCATGTCACGTGTGGCCCGGATGGACATGGCATGGCACATGTGCCGGCACTGGACGCACAAACGCGTGTGTAGATGTAGGATCTTGATATTTTATGGCCCTCGTGCGCACATTTTATGTCTGTTTTCACCAAGATCAGGATAGATGATAGATCCAATGGATACAATTCTTGGAGCAGTTATATTCTGGAGAAAAGGAATAAAAACAACGTAAAACGCTTATTTGGGAAATATTAATAATATTCCAGAAGAAACCAGAAGCGAACAAGGGAGGCAAAAGGTTTAATGACCAACTATACGACGGGACCAACTTTTCTGACCGTATAGCTCCAGTCGTATAGTTGGCGTCACCTCCGCTCCTCAATTAATTTCACCCCGTGCAACTGGTTGGAAGAGACGACATACAAAACACCGGGTTGTGGTCTTTTTTCTTGGGCCGGCCTATGCCTCACGCATGGTAGACTAGTTCTAGGCCAGTTCGGCTGGCCCAATTAAGATAGATTTTTTTCTTTTTCTTTTTTTCCTTTTTTCTTAATTCTTCTGTATCTTTTTCATATGAAATCCAAAATAATTGATTTATGCCTCTAAGATTTTACAAAATTTAGCATATTACCTTAGAGTGTTAATTAGAAATATTTTGAATACTTAAAAATAATGGGGTGGTACCATTTAAAATTTTCATTTGGTGGTCGCTTCACAAAACGTTCCATTTTTATGCTCGGAAAATGGCATTTTCGTACGACGGAAAGAAAAACTTCCTCCTGTAACATTTTGAGTCATCCTATGATGCACATGCGTGTACAATATTAGCACATTATCACGAACTATGCAGCGATTCTAGCCATAACATTGGCCGTTTGGCCTGAAAGCCATGAAACCTCGAACATGACAAGACATTTATGTGAAGGGTTTTTCTAAATGTAAACAATATACCAAATTTGGTATTTTTCCTTACAACTATGTCACATAATATGACACCACGCAAAGGTTTTACATTGGTCGGATCAATTTTGGATTTCTTATGCCCTTTTCAAATTATGGTCAAAACGACGGGTATGAAGGTTCTTAGCTAGGGGCCAAGCCTCGGTAAACTTGGATTAGATCTCTAAAAAAATATCATATTGTGAGTCTAAAAATGATTTTTTTAAAATTCACGAGCATTAGATCATGTACCTATATTTCAAACCAGACCCAATTCCTTCTAATTCGGCAGATATTTGTCTTTTTCGCCAGGGTGGACGAAAAGGTTTTAAAATCTCCGGTTGGGACATTGTTCATGTAAGGTGGTATAGTATTTTTGAAAAATGGCGTGGTAGCATTTTTTAGTTGAAAATTTGGTGTTGCTTCACAAAACGCGCCGATTTTGGCATTTCGAAAATAGAAAATGACTTTTCCATGCGATGAAAAGGAAAACTTTCTCCTGAAACATTGTTCGTCGTCCCAATATGTACATACATGCACAATATGGGCACATTATCACAAACTATGCCATGATTCTAGCCATAAAATTGGTCTTTTGACCTAAAAGCTCTGAAACCTCGAACATGATAGGTCATTTCTGAGAAGGTTTTTTCAAGATGCAATCAATATACTAAATTTGATATTTTTCTTTGCAACTATGTCACATAATGTCACACCAAGAGAAGGATTTACATTCTTCGGATCTTTTTTGAATTTCTTATACCCATTTTCAAATTTTCTTGTTTCAAACTATGGGCGAAACGACGAGCATGAAGATAGGGGATGAGCCTTGCTAAACTTGGATTATATATCTGAGAAAACATCATATTGTGAGCCTAAAAATGATTTTTTCTAAAAATCATGAGCATCATGTACCTGCAGATCAAATCAGACCCACTTCCTACCGATTTAAAATACATTTATCTTTTTCACCATGGGTGGATGAAAAGGTTTTAAAATCCCTAGTTGGGACGTTATTCATGTAAGATGGTCTAGTATTTTTTTAAATCGGGTGGTAGCATTTTTTAATTGAATATTTGGTGTTGCTTCACAAAACACCCCGATTTTGGCACTCGAAAAATAGAAATGGCTTTTCCATACGAGGAAAAGGAAAACTTCCTCCTGCAACATTGTTCGCCGTCCTAAGATGCACATGCATTAACAATATGGGCACATTATTATAAACTATGTCACAATTTTAGCCATAACATTGGTCGTTTGACTTCAAAGCCATGAAACCTCAAACATGATAGGTCATTTCTTTGAAAGTTTTTCCGAAATGCAAACAATATACCAAGTTTGGTATTTTTCCTTCCAACTATGTCACATAATATGATACCGCGCGAAGGTTTTACATTGTTCGGATCAATTTTGAATTTCTTATGCCCGTTTCAAAATTTGGTCAAAACGGCGAGCATGAAGGTTCTTAGCTAGGGGCCAAGCCTCGCTAAACTTGGATTAGATCTCTGAAAAAATATCAGATTGTGAGTCTAAAAATGATTTTTTTAAATGACGAGCATTAGATCATGTACCTGTAATTCAAACCAGACCCACTTCTTGCTGATTCGTTAGACATTTGTCTTTTTTGTCAGGGGTGGACGAAAAGGTTTTACAATCCTCGGTTGGTACATTGTTCATGTAAGGTGGTATATTATTTTTGAAAAATGGCGTGGTAGCATTTTTTAATTAAAAATTTGGTGTTGCTTCACAAAACGCGCCGATTTTGGCACCCAGAAAATAGAAAATGGCTTTTCCATGGGACAAAAAGGAAAACTTCCTCCTACAACATTGTTCGCCGTCCCAAGATGTACATGCATCCACAATATGGGCACATTATCACAAACTATGTCACGATTCTAGCCATAAATTGGTCTTTTGACCTGAAAGCCATGAAACCTCAAACATGATAGGTCATTTCTGAGAAGGTTTTTTCGATATGCAATCAATATACCAAGTTTGATATTTTTTCTTGCAACTATGTCACATAATATGACACCAGACGACGGATTTACATTGTTCGGACCGTTTTTGAATTTCTTATGCCCGTTTTAAACTATAGTCAAAACGACAGGTACGAAGACAGGAGATGAGCCTCGCTAAAATTGCATTGGATGTTTGAAGAAACTTCATATTGTGAGTTTAAAAACGATTTTTTTTCCTAAAAATCACAAGCAATAGATTACGTACCTGTAGTTTAAATCGGACCCACTCCCTACTGATTTGGCAGACATTTATCTTTTTCACCAGGGATGTATGGAAAGGTTTGAGAACCACCGGTTGGGAAATTTTCCATGTAAAGTGGTCTAGTATTTTTGAAAAATGGGGTGGTAGCATGTTGAATTATCCGTTTGGTGGTTGCTTCACAAAACGCCCTGTTTTTTGCGCTCGGGAAATGGAAAATGGCTTTTATGTGCGATGAAAAGGAAAACTACCTCCTGCAATATTGTTCGCCATCCCAAGATGCATATACCTGCACAATATGGACATATTATCACAATCTGTATCACAATTCTAGCCATAATATTGGTCTTTTGGCCTGAAAGCCATGAAACCTCGATCATGATAGCTCATTTTCAAAAAGGTTTTTTCGAGACACAATCAATATATCAAGTTTGATATTTTTGCTTGCCACTATGTCACATAATATGATGCCATGCAGAGGATTTACATTGTTCGGACTGTTTTTGAATTTTTTATGTCAGTTTCAAACTATGGTCAAAACCGCGGGTACGAAGGTTCTTAGCTAGGGGCTAAGCCTTACTAAACTTGCATTGGATCTATGAAGAAACATGATATTGTAAGTCTAAAACTAATTTTTACAAAAAAAATCATGAGCATCATATCATGTACTTGTAGTTTAAATCTGGCCCACTTCCTACCGATTCAGCAAGAATTTGTCTTTTTCACCAGGGGTGTACAGAAAGGTTTGAGAACCCCTGGTTGGCAAATTGTCCATGTAAGGTGGTCTAGTATTTTTGAAAAATGTGTTGGTAGCATGTCGAATTAGGCCCTGGATGGTTGCTTCACAAAACGTCCCTTTTTTGGCGCTCGGAAAATAGAAAATAGCTTTTATATGCAACGAAAGGGAAAACTTCCTCCTACAACATTGTCAATCATCCTAAGATGCACATGTGTGCACAATATGGGCACACAAACTATGTCGCGATTCTAGCCATAACATTGGTTTTTAGCCAAAAAATGCGGTGTTTTGTGAACCAACCAATCAAAACACAGGAAACCGCTCCCATAGATTATGCTTATCGGGCTGATCTGGACCGTTCAGTGCCGATCCAACTCCTGATCTGTCACCCGAAGAAGCACAAGATACTCCCCACCGCGCCCACGGTCTCATGAACCCTAACTTCACTAACTCTAGACCGCCTCCCCTCGCGCCGCCCATTCCTTCCCTTGTCTGTGCGCCGTCGATCCACCCTCTCCCTCCTCTCTCCCCGGCTTGAGCCCAGCTCCACCTCCCACCGGCTATCTCCTCCCAATCCAGTGCAGCACCACGCCCATCTCCGCTCAATCCCGTGCAGCACCTCGCCCCTTCTCCTCCCAGACACCCTGATCCCCATCCTCCTCGCCTGATCTCCTCCGACCTGCCCGCAGGCGCATCGTGAGGCCGACATCTTCTAGCGGGTGGCGCTCTAACCCTCCCCTCCCCCCTGATCGCCACCGCCATGTCCCTCCTCTCTTCTCCTCCCTCACGTCAGATTCTTCCCATCTCTAGGGTTTCAGGCGGCGATGTCAATGGGGGCAGGGAGAGTGTGGCGTCGAGGACCCCGACCGGGTGGGTGACGGCGAGCGTCTACATGAAGGTATACTCCCTCGATTCGAATCTCGGGTGTGTAATCCATTTCACCACAGACATGCATCTGGAATGTTTCATGCTTTATTCTCACCACGGATGGTTGGTTTTGATGAATTGATTAGATGGGCTGGAGATGGAGCTGGGTGTGGGAGGAGGCGGGCTGCTGTATAGGGAGATTCTACGGGATGTGACCGTGATGAGGCTCAAGGAGCTCGATAAGGTATTCAGAGTTTGTTTGCCGATCGACTTATTATTCAGCTATTATTACGGGTAACTTGCGATATTCAGACTTTCCGATAGGCTTTGCCAGCTCCGGATACGGTATCTTATTTCTTTCCAGTTCCCCTAGTTTTGGTGCTGTTGGTAGCTGTTCAGTACTCATTCATGATTCCCTGCACTATACTTGTATCTCGTCCTAAGTTCCTAGATGCAAAATAGAAAAATAATATTACTACCCATTTTCTGAATTTCGAGATTGTGGAGCAGTACAGAAACAGTGATGAACTAGTAATCCATTCTGTCTCATTGAGAGATGACGTATAGTGCAATAGTTCATTTTGCAAGGGATATTAATTCTATTACCGGTGTGGTAGAGCCAATCTCTTACTACAAGAAACCTACCAAAGATAATCCATGCAAACATGTTGGTTGTCTACTTCTTTTTCCACCGCAAGTAACCAGCTTAGGTGCTAATGAAGAAAAAAAACCTTTCTTTTTCATGCTCCAGTCTTTCTGTTGGATTGGGCTTCCTAGTCGATCCATATATCTATGCCTTGTTTTTAGGGGCAGATAACCTATGAAGGTGGCTCAGGGTTCATGTATTGTAGTTGGATTATTAGATATCCAGCCTGAGCGGTTTCTAGGCTCCAATATGTGTCATGTGTGTTGCATCCTCTATTCTACAACATTTTTTTTGTTAAGCAGGCACTAAAAAATACTATGAAATTTCATGCA
Source organism: Avena eriantha (assembly GCA_910589775.1). NCBI lineage: Eukaryota > Viridiplantae > Streptophyta > Magnoliopsida > Poales > Poaceae > Avena > Avena eriantha. Next base: position 281,867,194 of record OU342742.1, on the reverse strand, counting down.
AACAAGAATGTGACTGTGCCCTAAGATGTGATGTGGCTTGGCATACATCAAATTATAGCTGTGTTTATATTGATGGATAGTTATTGATACTAGCATGCGTGTTTTGGCATACAGGGAATTGCGGCAGATGGGGTTGTGAAATGAGAAGAGGCAGGAAACTTGGAATGTAGCAGTAGCATTGACTTGGAGTGTCCGACGAAACAAGATCCTCACCCCCTGTTGCTCCTCTTCTTCATAGGCTCCATGGTGTATGTAAGTTTCCTGGTTCATCTCTTTTCTCCTCCACTTTTTTATACGAGACATGACTGTAGTATGTACTGTTTTTTTGCATTATGTTTCTTTCATAAAACTTGTCTGAGCACTCACAAAGAGATAATGGATTCACTGCACTAATCCCCCGACGTCCACCAACTACATAGTATCGTTTTTCATCGAGCCCTTCATCACCACCGACTACATAGTATCATTTTCGAGTTCCCATATCTGTTACTCGTGCCCAGATCTTGTTACTCATGCGATTATCTCTAATGTCTTAGTTACTACCTAGATTAATGATAGACAGATAAATTTAGTTAGCTATACCGTGGACATAGTCTTTACATTCAATAAAGTTTGGTTAGCTATACTGTGGACAGATAAATTTCTTTTCATTTTTCATTGCAGTATAAGAATAACAGATCTCCATTTAATGTGTATTGATTAATGATAGACTAATCAATATTGTTCCTCTCTATTTGCTGTAAGCTGTTCATATTCCCCAAGTTTGCTACTCTTTTATTAACCTTGTGTTGTTTGAATTAATAGGAGAAGGCAACATGTCTTGTGAACAACGAGTTCCTAGCTTCTTCTTGCTGGTGTCATGATCAAAGAATTGGCTGCCTCTAGTGTCAACAAGTCTGAAGAAACTTACTGGCTTGTGGTCTCTAGTGTCATTTTGAACCATCTGGCTCATAGTGTTGTTTTTTAACCTTTTGGATGTCATGTGGAGTTACGTGATGGTTGTAATTCGAAATTCTGTAGTGTATTGTTCGGTTGTTGTGTTATTCATGATATTTGAAATATTGCTGGGATTATTTGAATGGAAGATGGCCATTGTAGTGTACTTGAATATTAGCTTCCTTTGAAATTCTTCGATCTATGTGCTAGAACGTGTACTAACTGGAACTTTTAAAGGCCATGGCCCAACAATACTTGAATGTATAGTACAAAATAAGCCGTAATTTGTCAAATTTTGAAAACCAACCAAAATGAACTGTAAAAGGGTAAGGCCCAGGACTATAAAAGGAGGCTAAGGCCCAGTATTAAAATACACTATAAAAAGGCCAAGCCCAAAGAAAAAGTACATTGAAAAGGCTAAAAGAAAATAAAAGAAAAAGATGGATTATTGGGCTTGGCCCATATAAGCGACTAAATTGGACCGGGCTAAATTTGCATTACGACGATTTTGCTTCATCACAATTTTGCAACGTTGGATTGGCCATGTAGGATCTGATGTGGCTAGGCTAGGCTGCCAGTGATGATATCGGATCGTCATAGAGGTTATGACGATCTAATATCGTCATACACGGTTATGACGATTTCGCAGAAAACGTCGTTGTATGTAATTACTGACGCTCAGTTTTTGACGATATGTTTTTTGTCATAAGATCGTCATATATTGTTGACAATGATGATTCAGTGACGAAAATGGAGGGTCATGTATCAATAAATTCCTTGTAGTGCTAGAAGGCATCTAGAGGGGGAACTCATCCACCGGGGATCCATCTTTGCCCTGCGCAGATCCGGGAGCCTAAGGCATCGATCTTCATTAACCCCCGCTGCATCACCACCATCTCCATCCATCCCATCTACATCTTGTCTAGATCTTGTTGTAATTCCCGTATTAGTTATGGATTTATACAAGTACTATTCATCTATGATTGTTTCCATTACTATTGCCATGATGTTGATTGCCTCCATGTCTGAGTAGATCTCTAGTTCTTGGGGAGATGGAGAAACCCTAGTATGAGATTGAAATAAGAAAAGTCTATTATGATATTCATCGCTGTGACCATGTGTTAGATTTTCTACACCTTGATGTTGAGAGAAGTCAGCCTCTCAATATTTGCCTTTCATGGGGACTTGATGGAGGGAACTACTAGTTGGTAGACGAAGGTGTGCTAGCACTTATAGTGACTATAAAGCTGTTGGCATCCCTTACGTATCAACTTGGGAAACCGAGGAAACTCACGGAACACTATCCATGCTATGGGATACGTCCTATGGGATTACATCTCTTAATACCGCAGTAACTCGATTAATGTCGATTGCTGACTGCTGTGGTTATGAGAATGATGTGAGCAGTGGTTGCTGCCTAATTGGCCAAATACAGAGTTCGTCCCACACATACATAGTTCAGAATATTCATGATGATAATCATTATCTTAGATCCTTATAATACTAGTGGTGTATCCGCTACTCCCTAAGAATGCTTTTTTCCCTATTGCAGTTCCAACCTCACTTACATACGTGATGCTTACTTTCTGTATTAAGTTATTTTGCTGTACTTTATTATTGCTCTTATACCAAAACCCAAAAACACCTTTTTATACAATACTCACATTTTATCTTGTTACTTAGAACTTAATTTAGCATTTCTATCGCAATATTTATTTTAAGAGTTATTAGACTTCAGACTCCTGCTCCCTGTGGGATCGATATCTTTATTTTGAAACTAGCTACAAATGATATGTGCACTTGCAGTCATCAAGCTATTTTCTGGCGCCATTGCCGTGGAGCTAAGCATTGTAGGTCTTTTAGTTTTTGCTTATTTATTTTTGTCTTGCTAAATTTTGTTTTGCGTTATAGGTTCCCACCAACATGATGGAGTTGAGCATATGACTAGTTCTAACCCACTCAACTACTTTGGGAAGCCCTATGATATTTATAAAAAAGATAACTCCAATAAGAAGACAGGGGGTTTGAAATAAATCCTCAACTACTTGGTATTTTACACAAGAAGCAATTTACTGGAGATGAAGAAGATCCTGATCCATATGAGCATATTGCATGTCTCAAGGATATATGTGGCACTTTTCTGTTGACGGGATATACCGCTGATGAGGTAAGGGTTAAACTTTTTAGTCAGACTTTGACTAGTATAGCTCTCTCATGGTATAGATCTCTACCACCAGAAGCCACTACTACTTGGGATAATCTAGCCTATGGATCAGGCGTCTTATAATGACTTGAAAAACCGTTCTAATGAATGACTAGTAAGAGCTTATATCAGATTTGAAGATTTACTACGTCTATGTCCGTATCATGATTCACCTAAATGGTATTTATTGCATATCTTTTATGGCGGTTTAATTGAACCTAATAGAATTGAACTAGACTCTTTCGCGGAAGGAGCCTTTATGAATCTTCCTATACCTAAAGCTTGGGCTTTACTTAATAGAATTCGTGATCATAGAGTTTCATGGAATTTTGGTCTAGGAAGTGAAGGAGGCATCGAAATAGAACATGATTGTATTCATGACTATAATAAAAAAGGCCATGTTAAAGAATTATCTAAAGAACTTTATTTGGATTCAGATCTTGTGTTGCAAGTTGTCAAAGATTTTACAGAACATATTAAAGCTCCAAAAGAGGGACCGTTCAAGTATGATCCACCACCCGAACCTAAGAAGAAAAGAGAAGATAAAGCAACACTGGCCTCCTTAGGACCAATAAATGAGATTCCTTTGCCTAACATTGCACGAAAGCATATTCTTGAATATGAATAGGTCAAAGTAGTACAGGATAAAAAGGAAGAAGAAAATATGCCAGAGGTCATGGAACATCTGGAGGAAGCCAAAGATGAAAAGGTAACCAAGGAAGCATTTATGGCTATGTACGCACATTGTAACATAGTTGAACTTGATGAAGAGACTTCCGTATTGGTTGAAGGTAAAACAAAGGTAAAATATGTGGGTAAGCCTATTCTTCCCTGCATATTTAAATAGACCTCGCATTACGATTTATGTGATCTTGGCACCGAAGTTAATATTATATCTTATGATTTCTATTTAGAAATAAAAGAAGAAATAGAACCGGCTACAATTGAAAATACTGATATGACAATTATGTTAGCCAATAAAAATCTTAGAATTCCAATGGGAGTAGTTGAAGATGCAACTGTCACAATTAGCAATAAAAACTTTCCCATCGATTTTGTAGTTGTTGATATTCCAGCTGACACTCTTTGCGCTATTATATTTGGAAGAAACTTTTTGGGTGATATAGGTTCCTATGTTAATTTCAAGAAGGAGATTGTGTCTCTTAAGCTTGGGGGAACGGAAAATAAATTCCATTTTTCCAAATTTAAAGACAGGCCTCCACAAATACAAGAAGAATAGGAAGAGAGAACTATTGAAGAAATGGCAGCTCTTTTCTTTAGTAATCAAGAAGAAGAAATAAATGAAGATCCAAATTATGAAGAAATAGTTATGGAGGACAAGTCCTTGGAAGAACTAGAAGATGAATTCAATTCACTTCCCATAATGGGACCTCCAACTGATGAGGCGTTTGAAGAGCCAGAAAAGAGATGGGACGAGGAACTACCACCCCCCAGAGTTGAAGACTCTACTAGATAATCTCAAATACATGTTTCTAGATGATACAAATAAATTTCCTGTTATTATTAGTGCTAAACTTTCGGGAAAAGAAGAAGAAGAACTCATGGAGATACTTAAGGATCATCGCAAGGCCTTTGGGTACTCAATGGATGACTTGAAGGGCATCAGTACCATGATAGCCATCCATCGAATATTCATGGAGGAAGGTGCTAAACCAGTTGCGGAATTTAATAGAAGATTGAAGCCTGAAATGAAAGAAGTGGTCAGAAAAGAAATTGTGCGCCTACTGGATGCAGGTATAATCTATCTTGTTAAAGAAAGTGAATGGGTAAGTCCTGTTCATTGTGTCCCTAAGAAGGGTGGTTTCACTGTTGTTCCTAATGAAAATAATGAATTGATACCTACTAGAACTATTGTTGGGCATAGGATGTGCATAGACTTCAGAAAATTAAATAAAAAACTAGGAAAGATCACTATCCTTTACCATTCATAGATCAAACTTTTGAGAGGTTAGCAAACCATACTTATTTTTGTTACTTGGATGGATACTCTGGTTTTTCTCAAATAGCTGATCATCCTGATGATCAACTTAAAACAACTTCCATTAGTCCTTATGGTTTACATGCTTACCGACGTATGCCTTTTGGTTTATGTAATGCTCCGGCTACTTTTCAAAGATGCATGACTGCTATTTTTGTGGATTTCATAGAACTTATAATGGAAGTATTTATGGATGAATTTTTTGTCTATGGAACTTTGTTTACTAGTTGCTTGGATAATCTCAAAAGAGTTTTGAAGTGTTGCGAAGAAACCAATCTTGTTCTAAACTGGGAGAAGTGCCATCTTATGGTCAAAGAAGGTATAGTGCTTGGACAAAAGGTCTTAGGTAAGGGACTTGAAGTTGATAGAGCTAACGTTGAGGCAATAGAGAGAATGCCATGACCTAGGGATATTAAAGATATAAGAAGTTTGCTTGGTCATGTGGGTTTTTATAGAAGGTTCATTAGAAATTTCTCTAGAATATCTAAACCTTTGACTAACCTCCTGCAAAAGGGAGTAAGATTTAATTTTGATGATAAATGTCTTGAAGCCTTCGATAAACTCAAAAATTCTTTATCTCATGCTCCCATCATTAAACCACCTATCTGGGATACAACCTTTGACATAATATGTGAAGCTAGTGATGATGTTGTAGGAGTAACTCTAGGACAACATATTTGTCGCAGAAGTAATATTATACATCATGCTAGTAGAACTCTAAATGGTGCTTAGAAGAATTACCCAAAGGAAGAAAAGGAACTATTTGTTGTATTTTTCTCTTGTGATTAATTTTGTTCTTACATAGTTGATGCAAAGTTAAGAGTTCATACCGATCGTGATGGTTTAAAAGAACTACTTGAGATGAAAGAACATAAGCCAAGACTAATCCGTTGGATTCTTTCACTTCAAGAATTTGAGTTGCAGATTATGCAGAGGCAAAAAATAAAGATGTTAAATGCAGTGTCCATGTTTGCCTAGCAAGACACCAATCTTATTGAGAAGAATTTTTGTTCTGGTGATTTTTGTTTACGAGAATTATTTAATGAATCAAGGTCAATTCCTTCGAAAGAAGAAATATTTGTTGTTGGAGGAACTTTCTCATCCCCGAATAAGCAAATGGTACGTTCAAGGATTTTACTCCTAATTTTTTTGCCTTTGATTTCCTTGTGTTTTTCTGAAGTTTTAGAGGGTTTTTACCAACTATACGGGTGGAACTATACGACCGGAGAGGGAGCTTCCGCTGTATAGTTGGTCGTTAAACTCTCTGTATCATCTTTGTGAAATTGTTTTCCTTATCTAAGCCTATACGGTCGCAACTATATGACCAGAGCTAAAATTCTAGCCGTATAGTTGGTCGTTAAACTCTCAGGTAGTTTTGCTTTTTGGTGTCTGTATCTATGCGGTCGCAACTATACGACCAAAGCCAAAATTCTGGCCGTATAGTTGGTCGTTAAACCGTCAGACACTTTCGATTTTTGGTGTTTGTATCTATACGGTCGCAACTATACGACCAGAGCCAAAATTCCGACTATATAGTTGGTCGTTAAACTCTCAGACACTTTCGATTTTTGGTGTTTGTATCTATACGGTCACAAATATATGACCGGAGCCAAAATTCCGGCATTATAGTTGGTCGTTAAACTCTCAAACACTTTTCGTTTGTCTTATCGTTTATTCATCTAAAAAAATTATTGTCGGTTCCGAGTCGTGATTTAATCGACCTGGACTCAGGATATTTGGAAATATCTACCGGAACCAACTATACGACCAGAGCTATATGGGTCGCGCCTATATAGTTGGTCGTTACGCGGCAGAACTCTTGCAAATCCGTGATTTCATTCCCTGTTTTGTTAAGATTCTTTTATTGCACGATAATTTGGTGTTTATCGCGAGTTTTACCGACCTCTGACCCGCCTTATATACTGCGATTCTCTCTCTCTCTAATCACAATCTCCAGAAACCAATCTACCTCTTATTTACACGTGAGGGATCTCAACCAAGGGATAGAAGTCAAGAAGAAAAGCTCCTATGGAGATCGGGAGCAACAACGAGCAAGGAAAGGAGATCAAGACCATCCCCATAGAGTTCTTCGACGCCGACCATGGGTGTCGGAAGAGGGATTTGAAGGCCCTAGAGCTGAAGATTGAAAAGTTGGACAAGGAGAAGCCAGGGACACCCAAACACCTTCGATTGCTATGACTTTATCTTGGTAAACTTGATGAAGATATCAAGAGGACAACTAAAGCGGGTTTTTCTATGAGTCTTAAGGCGCTACAAACACTTCAGGATAACAATGAGTTCATTAAAGAACAAGTGAAAGTGCTGGAGAGGAACAATCTTTTCTACAAGTTGCGTGTTAAGGAATTAGAAGCTGTCAATCAACCCCTCCGCCTCAGGCTAGCCCATGAGGAGAAGATACCATGTGCCATGGCGCCACAGTGATCTACGACAATCACGGTATCAAATAATCACAAGGAATTATTTGATCTCGCCTGGCTTGATTCCAAGCTTGGGGAGATCTTTAAGACCTTGTAATCTATCTTATAAGTTATTATTATTATTTTTGCATTAGTTCAAACTAGAAATAAAGTTTGCATCATTAGAATTCCCTTCAGGAATAGTCGATCCTTTTAATAAAATTCCAAGTTTATTATTATATATGGAGAAATATTGAGTTTGTGTTTGCTTTAATGATATATGAATGGCTTGAGTATGATTTTACTTGCACTTGATGAGCAATACGAGTCTTCCACACTATTGGTATTAATGGAACATATAAAGATAATTTGGTCAATATGCTATAAGTCTATGGTTTGGTTTACAAAGAGAAATTATCTATACAATTAAGTTGAAAAAGAAACCTTGAACAAAATAAAATGAAAGTGCTATCAAAATAGAGTGAGAACAAGTCGAGGTAGAATCTACAAGTCATGAGAATGCTTCAAATACAGTTGGAATTTGATAATTGAGATCGTTAAACTTTGAATTCCTACATAAGGTGGAATATATGGCTAGCTCCTTTGCACAACACTTAAAACAAAAGTGTGAGCATATATGCAAAATAAAAGAAAAGAAAGAAGAAAAAGAGCGAGTGTACAAAGAGCAAATAGGCATATACCATTGTATTGTAGTATGACAAAGAGACACTTTCGAGATTTTGAATCCCAAGTGAATACATTGATCCTAAAACACTTGGGACTACTTCATTAACTCATTCGGTTGAACCAGATACTTTTACATTATGTTGAGATTTATCTTTTATGAACTATTGATCACTAAGGTGTGGAAGCCTGCTAATACTATTTGGATGGTTCGAGTAAGGTACTATTCACGAACTTATTCCTATGTATCGTATATGATAAACACATGCTGCAACCGCCTCATTTATTTTAATCGACTCAGCTTCATGAATATGAGGATCACATCCATTAAGCTAAAACTTGCTCAGGACGAGCAAGAGTCTAAGCTTGGGGAAGTTGATGAGTGCATATTTGCATCATGTTTTACATTATTATTTTGCATTGTAGATGTAGGATTTTGGTATTTTACGGTGCTCGCACGCACATTTTATGTCTGTTTTCACCAGGATCGGGACATATGATGGATCCAATGGATACAATTCTTGGAGCAGTTTTACTGTGGAGAAAAGGAGTAAACACAACGTAAATCGCATATTTGGGAAATATTAATAATACCAGAAGAAAACCAGAAGCGAACAAGGGAGGCAGAAGGTTCAACGACCAACTATACAGTGGGAGCAACTTTTCTGGCCGTATAATTGGCTCCACCTCCGCCTCCTCAAATAGTTTCACCCCGTGCAACTGGTTGGAAGAGATGACATACAGAACACCCAGAAATCGCAGAAACCTCACCTCCGGAAGGCATCTAGAGGGGTAACTCATCCACCGGGGATCTATCTTCGCCCTACATAGATCTGGGAGGTTAAGGCATCGATCTTCATCAACCCCCGCTGCATCACCACCATATCCATCCATCCCATCTACATCTTGTCTAGATCTTGTTGTAATTCCCGTATTCTTTGTGGATTTATATAAGCACTATTACTCTATGATTGTTTTCATTACCATTGCCATGATGTTGATTGCCTCCATGTCTGAGTAGATCTCTAGTTCTTGGGGAGATGGAGAAACCCTAGTATGCGACTGAAATAAGATAAAGTCTATTATCATATTCATCGCTATAACCATGTGTTAGATTTTCTACATCTTGATGTTGAGAGAAGTCGACCTCTCAATATTTGCCTCTCATGGGGACTTGATGGAGGGAACTACTAGTTGGTAGGCGGAGGAATTCTAGCATTTACAGTGACTATAAAGTTGTTGGCACCCCTTATGTATCAACTTGGGAAACTGAGGAAAGTCACGGAACACTATCCATGCCATGGGATACGTCCTACGGGATTACGTCCCTTAATAGCATAGTAACTCGATTGATGTCGACTGCTGACTATTGTGGTTATGAGGATGATGTGAGCAGCGGTTGCTGCCTAATTCTCCAAATACGGAGTTCCTCCCACACATACATAGTTGAGAATGTTCATGATGATAATCTTTATCTTAGATCCTTATAATACTAGTGGTGTATCCGCTACTCCCTGAGAATGTTTTTTTCCCTATTGCAGTTCCAATCTCTCTTACATACGCGATACTTACTTTCTGTATTAAGTTATTTTGCTGTACTTTATTATTTGTCTTCAACCAAAAACCCAAAACCACCTTTTTACATAATACTCGCATTTTATCTTGTTACTTAGAACTTAATCTAGCATTTCTATCGCAATATTTATTTCAAGAGTTATTAGACTTCAGATTCTTGCTCCCCGTGGGATCAACATCTTTATTTCGAAACTAGCTACAAACGATCTGTGCACTTGCAGTCATCAGCGTGCCAGGAGGGAACGTTCCTAGGGTGTGATTGTTCGATGAGGGCATCAATCTTCTAAAGGGTGTGTGTATGTGAGATCCAAGCACATGGCTTAATAGGATTGATAGGATACCCATATCAACAAGTTGCAACTTCTTTTCCAGAAGCTCATTTGAAAAGAACTCTAAGGTTAAGCGTTCTTGGCTTAGAGCACTTCTAGGATGGGTGATCGACCGGGAAGTGGGTACCGGGTGCACACGAGTGAGGACAAAGTGCACAGAAAAGACTAGTGTTGGTTTGTGGGGCCAGTCTAGATATCCTATTAAGCTGCCAGGAGTGACACCCCCGGGGTCCAGTGGATGGGGTGTTACAATGCATTTCTACTGTGGTCTTTTCGATAGATAGAGTATCATATATGTTGCATTACTCCATTTGCATTTCTATTGTGGTCTTTTATCGATAGATAGAGTATCATATATGTTGTATTACTCGATTTGAGCTTATATTACCTAATCCACTACTCCTAGCATAACTAGGTTTGGCTTGTGTGCACTGCTAGAGCTTATATATGTGTCCTACTTAGCCATGCTTAGCTCCTAGTGCTGTTTCATCCTAATGATGTATCAGATGCAAATCATCTAGTATGATAGGATATAGAGATATGTTGATGAGGTGAGAACAATGATGGAGGTTAAACATGTTAAGGCTTGTATGGGAGGCCACAATGGGATACGATTTTTGTAGTCCCATAATCGCCACCCCTAGGACTGAGTTCTTTCCTACGGAACTAAGACCAAGCATACATCCACACTGGGGATTGGGAACCCCCCTAAACCTAACTTTCCTAGTTTGATCCATGAATCCATAGTTTGGGTTTGGAGTCGGTGTCTGCATTGTGGATGAGTAGAAGATGGTGCATCATACAGGGCCTGTCTAGGAAGCAGGGCCCTGTGGGGCCAGACTCTAGATTCTTGGACACTGGGATTGGTATCGAGTTGAGAGTGTGGTCGACTACAGCAGATGTAACCCCTTTCTTAGTGACTCGTTGATTAGGAGAAAGTAAGGTAAGGGTTTTGGTCGATCACTCTCCGTCGGCTCTCCAAGGAAGAGAGCTAATTGAATTCTAGCGTTAAGGGAAGGTCGACGAATGTGGGTAATGTTGTACACCCCTGCAGGGTTAAATCTTCTTGAAAAGCCATGTCCATGGTTAAGGATGACTTGGTGACCGGATTCTAAGGTGATAGAGAACAATAACCTAATCATAAAACTTGGAGATCAACATGTGTTTAGGGATGCTTCCTCAGGGTACGAGGGGGTGATCCTAGTTGAGAGATGAGGATGATGATTTGGTGGATATCAAAATATTATGATCAATAGTTGGAGATGTCGCTATCTTATTCCCTTTTAAAATGTTCTGATTAGACGAGCTTCTTCTCCCTCTTGTTTTACAAACAAATATAGCTTTATGCAAAATAGATCCACCAACCATAAATCTTGCGAAGTACACCCTGTACTCACCCTTGCTTCATTGATACTTTTGTAGCAGAGTAAGTGTTCCCCTAAAGGAAAGTTTGGTATGACATCGACACCAACGAGTAGCTTGGGGGTTCATGGTCGGCAGCCTGGAATCTATGGGTTGGGACGTCCTCGTTATGCTTCAGGCCTCTTAGGCCATTTGTTAAGTTTGCTATATCTAATAGCATAAATTAACTTCCATTGTTTGATGTTTGTGGTCAGTGACATCTTATTGTAATATTTTGGTTCTATACTTAGTTATGAGCTTGCTATAAAAAATTGTGTTTTAGGGTCATTGTTGTGTTACCGATTCTCTGACTGGATATCCTCAAGCTTTATGTTAGGCTTATGTCAGACTGAGGTCTAGGATTTGTCAAGCCCTAATTCCGAGGGTATCACATGATTTGGTATTAGAGCAGTACCGATCATAGGAAAACCTTGTTATTGGTCGATGTTGAGTTTAGAGTTTGTGAAAACTATTTCAAAGATGAAAAGTATTTGTGAAAACTCTAGTATGCTTATTTTATTCCTTATCTAGTATCTCTCTAACTCTAGGTCATCTTACCTTGTGTTTATTTGGAAAAATTTGATAACTTCTCTAGTCTTTCAAAACTTAGGTGCCTTGTGGGCATGTAGTTTCTAAACCAGTTGACCCAACGTTGAGTTCTCTAGAGTTGTGTGTGTTGTGTGTTCCTTGTTCCCTTGCTCTGCTTCAGCTAAGAGATTCCTTTCCATCATAATATCTCTAGATTATGGACCCACAATATTATTTTGTAGGTTCCATAGTGTTCTATTCTAGGCTTTGAGGTTTCCTTTCACCTTGTGTGTCTCCTTTTTATTTGTTGGGTACTTCATAAGTCGTTTCTTATTTTGGAAGCTACCTCATGGTTACTACCTTGCAATGCACATGGTGTCACTCAAGTAGTAGTTACTTCTTTCTCGGGTTTTAACCCTTGGACTTTAAACAAAGGTCTCGGATTGTGCTAGATTCTAGTTATGGGAATCTTGTACATGAAGTTGTCATTTAACCCAAGATCCATTATTTTTACCCCTATTGCTAATGTTCTCACATTACCTCAAGATGGCTGGTACTACAATTCTAGCCTTAAAGATTGTGGTTTTAGTCGCAATTGAATTATGATAGCTAAGGACTTCCCCTACCACTAGCTATGGCAGATGTTCTTTAATGGAACTAAATATATCACTACAAGTGCTCCTCATGAGTCTCGCATCTATACTCATGACTCTGCCACACCTCCCTTCTACATTGGTTTTCAGAAGATTCTTAATATATGCATCCACATCTTGGATTCCATCATGGGAGCATGCTCTTCTCCCTTGTTGTTTCCTACACTTGTCTACAAGTTGGTAGCCAAGTAGTAAATGTGCATTGGTGTCTTATATGCAAGATACTCTTGTGGTTCATCAAGACAAACCATTTCAGGATGCCAGGATAAAAAAACTCTAGTACCTCGTCATATCTAGGACCAGGTCAAAGTGTTGTTATCCCCAGATCAAGAGGCATTGACTAGCTTCTATTATATTAGGCATCGAGATTACCTTATTATGCAACCACTACAATCCCAATATCAAATGCACCTTGGAGCATAACCGACTTAATATCAAAGTACACATCCATTACAGTACCAAATACATAAAGTCATACATAGATAGTCTAACATGAATACCACGATGGGCACAAACACAGAATAGCAGCAAAATAACTAAACGCAGAAGACCCGAATCAAGCCATAGCCCTACAAGTGCCTGACTTGGAGATCGCCCTAGTTCGCGTAGTCGTCATCGTAACCGCCATCATCTCCTTCATCCTGCTCATAGTTTGGCCAAGTAGATAGCCAAGGACAATGCTAGTGAGTAGTTTTGAATGTACTCACTAACCACCTTAATGGAACAATAATAACAAGAGGATATGCATTCTGGATGTGGTAGTAGGAGGGCTCCAAGAGGGGTTATTTTCTCAAATAGTTTCTCTTGTAGATATAGCATTTATAGATTTTTGTTGGAAACTTCTGTAAAATATTTTGGAAACCTTTTTGAAAAGTTTTAGAAAACACTAGGACTGGGTCACCCATTTGTTTCTTCCTTCTGGTCATCTCATGACCAAACTCCTTTCCTTCCTTTTCCTAACCATCTCATGGTCAAAACTATTTTCAAAGCCTTTGCTTTTCGAAAGTCCTTTTTTGAAATCAAAACCAACACCGATCTATAGTAGTTTGTCCAACCCATCCATAACCGTGTACACGGTTATTCGAATATATTTACACTCTGTAGAGGTTGTACACTTTACACACAAGATTTGATACATCTGTCGGGTCAACCCTGGATCGTCATACAAGAGTATGCGGATCTTGGATAATCAAACAAGACCTTTGGAATGACCACTCCAGTACAAGCGCCTACCCTATGAGTAGTTCCCATCAACACCGGGATGTTGGGTACTATGGACCAACCGGAGCGCCTTTGCACGCTTTTAATGAGAGGCTCATAGTATCACATGGAGGCCCGTAGACCCTTTGTTCCTTCTCCTGGATGCTGAGGTACATTACAAGGACCCATGGACGACCCAACCTCCAGAGATCAAAATCTCCTGTAGGAGTTGTGAGACAACTTATACCCGAGCAGACAAGGTTCTAGCCTAGCCCCTTCCCATATAGGAGTAATGTGGTTGCACAGGTTAAGTTGTTATGGCTAAAGCTGCAAAGAAACAAGTGCGTTTTCATAAACATTTTTCCTCCATTTACCTTCTGCATTTTGTCAAACAAAACATTTTTCCTTTCTCAATCTCTCTTGATAGGTCAAACCTCACCAAGGTTTTATCGTAAAACATTTTGTAAAACTTTTCTAGGGTCTTCCCATCCTCTAGTTTTTGCTTCGGCTAAAATGGGATCTCCAAAGGGGTATGGTGTTATACACCAACTATCAAACTAGGGACAAGTAGGTAATGTCAAAGGGTGGTACCTATTGGTACATAGGGGTATGATTTCGAGGAGCCAAGTGAATACCATAATATACATACTAAAAAAATAGTAAAACAATGCATATATTTCATGGAGTAGGTAAAACCATTTATAATAAAATAGTAGGAAAAGGATTTATGAGCAAGAAGGTGCTTGCCTTTCTTAGCAAATTGTCCCTGGTTCTCTTCTTCAAATTCCTCCAAATCACCTTCCTCGTACCCTTCCTCGTTTGTTTCTAGTGTCGCAAAAAGAGGAAATAACCACAATCAACAACACATCACTACTACGCAAACAAGGCTACCAGTACAGATCACCAAATCCAATCAATAAGTCAAGCCACATAATATAAGCTACTGAACATACCAAGGCAATGCCACTAGAATCAACTCAAAAGCACATACCAAACTTTTTGGGTGAAATTAATTGTGAACACTAGCTAAATACTTGTATATGTGTCACAACCAGCTTATGTAGCTGAACAGTGGACAAAATTTGTATCTCTGGATAGGTATTGAAAATACCAAGCCAACACAACTAGATTCATATTTTTAGCCATAATGGTTGATTTTTAATAATTAAACTAGTAAAAACAGTGCTAGCAGAGGTAAAATAATTCCTAGAAAATAACCACATCTTCAAAAAATCTGATCTACTAGGAGGTGATACACCTAATATAATCAAAACTCCAATAGTTGGTCTCACCTCAGAATATGGTCTACAGAAGACTCTATAAATTCTTGAAAATAGTTCTGTCCTAAACTTGGAAAAAATACTATAGTGGACCTAGAGCTTGAAAACATGCAAACCAAGTTTGCTGGATAGATCTAATTGTGTGTAAGACATACAAGTTGGATTTACCATTTTTGGGTTCATAGAATAAATACTAGGTATTTATTAGGGAAAACAATACTTTTGTAAAGATAAACCTGAAAGATACTCAACAAAAATAATTTGGCAGATCCACCAGTGCAGCATGGTTCACAATTTCATAGGCTTCCAAGAAAAATTTGAATCATGCCAAAAGGTTGAGCATGTGATTTTTAGCGGATTTAATCCTAGAAGCAATAGATCTAGAAAAATACAATAACCAAAAACTAAAAATGACACGGGCCCAAACTCACTGGGGCATGCCTGCACGGGGCTGGGCCAGCCCAGTTTCTCGGCGGTACATGTGGGAGCTTAGGGCATTCAAATCCCATGTTGGGACGCCGCGTGGCAGTTGCTGGGATGGTGCGAAGGGGTATCAGGGGTTTAGGGCCGTTGGATCTAAGTGAAACGGACAACCTTGTATCATCGTCCTCGCGGAGAAGCGACGCCAACGACGGAAACCTAGCTACAGCAAGCAAGAGTTGGGGTGGCTCACCTAGGGGCGGCGTCGACATGGGGGTGGAAGGAGATGAAGTTGTGCTCAATGGCGATTCCAATGAGGGGCATCATGGGTTGCTTCGGCTCCAGAGAATGGCTCAGACTTGCGATGCGCCGCTCGGTGCATGTCCCGCACGACATTGTCGGGGCTTCCTCACCTAGACAAAAGAAAGGGGCAGTCAGAAACGCATGCACACTAGGAGCAGAACCGTGCATGCATGCAAGGGAAAAGGAGGAGGGTGCGACGGTAACCTCACTCCTTCTCGTTGGTGCTGCGGTGGTGCGCCGAGAGTGGCGAGCGGCAAAGGGCAAGGGAGCTTGCCTCCGCTCTCAGGGTGGTGGAGTGGAGGGTGAGGAGGGGAATGGGGTGGGTGGCGAGTGGTGAGAGGCACTGGAGGGTTTTAAACAGAGGGAGCATGCCCACGATGAACCAAGTTCAGGGCGAGCTGGGGGTCGGGCGTGGGCACACGGGAGTGGTCGAGCGGGGCGACGGGGTTAGTCATGTGACCGTTTGATGCTAGGTAGACGCGGAGAGGGGCTGGGGTCAACGTGGCAGAGAGAGGGGTGTGGCGTGGTTGGGTGCACGAGAGGTGCTCGACCGAAAATTCTTGTCGGGCTAGGGGTCAGCCAGGCTACGATGTAGCTTGGGAATAGGTTAGGGAGGTACGCAAAGGGTGGTGGTGTGTTTGTCCACTGCGGGCGAGGCACATTTGCACCAGAGAGAGGAGAGGAGTGGGTCGACATGGTTGATGTGCTCGGCCTGATATGGACGTTAGGGGTTGGGGGTCGTTTGGTTGGGTAGGTGAGCAAAGGGAGGAGCGGGGGAGGTGTCTGGGAAGTTGGAACCGGCCGTGCAGGGTGATACGTCCATTTTGCATCACTATTCTATATCATAATTTACTGTTATTCATTGATATATTTCATATTAAGAGATGATACTTATGTTATTTCATCTGTTTTTGCATGGTTGATGACTTTTGGAGGATGGATGCTAAAGTCAGGATTCAGATGGAAAAGGCGCTGTTTGGAGGCAAAGTTCACGAAGATCAGAAAATCCCGGAAAATACATGGAAAATCCTATTTTTCCAGAAGACGAAGGATGCCAGAAGGGGGGAGCGGAGTTGGGCCACAAGGGGCCCACACCACCCCCTGCTGCGAGCCACCCTTGGCCGTGCCACCAGGTGGTGTGGCCACCCTGACCCACCTCCGGATCTTCCCTTTGGTGTATATTATCCCCACGAAACCCTAAGACTCGAGGAGCGACCATAGAAAGATTCCGCCGTCTCTACGGGGCGGAAAACTACAGAGAGAGAAAGAGCTCTCCGGAGAGGGGAGATCGTCACCATCAACACCACCATCAAGATGGACTTCATCGGGATCATCATCATCATCTCCACCCTGTACTGCTGTAACAATTGGGTTGAATATTGCATAGTTCGTAGGGGAAACTTTCCCGGTGTTGATTACTTGTTGTAGTTGATGCTATTGAGTGGAACCATTAAATTATTATTATGTTCAGATTGTTGCTTATCATTATTTCATCTCTGATCTTGATCCATATGATGTCTTGTGAGTAGTTTGTTTAGTTCTTGAGGACATGGGAGAAGTCATGTTGTTAGTACTGTAATTGTGTTGAGAAAGATTCAATAGTTTGTTATTTAAGTTGTGGTGTTATTCTTCTAGTGGTGTCATGTGAACATCGACTACATGACACTTCACCTTTATGGGCCCAGGGGAATGCATTGTGTATTTGGCTACTAATCGTAGGGGTTGCCAGAGTGACAGAAACCTGAACCCCCATTAGGAAACCTTTGCACAAGGGAGTGTAGGATCTCAGAGTTTAAAGTTGTGGTTAGGTTTTTATCTTAATTACTTTCTTGTACTTGTGGATGCTTGCAAGGGGTTTATTCACAAGTATGTATTAGTCCTAGGAAGGTCAGTACATTAGCATAGGTTCACCCACACATCACTTATCAGACTAAAGAAGATTAATCAACTATATGAAGCGAAAGCACTGACGATATTCCCATGTGTCCTCGAGAACGTTTGGTCATATTAAGTAATACAACTGGCTTGTCCTTTGCCAAACAAAGGATTTGGGCCACTTGCTGCATTTATTATTATTGTCTTCTATTTACTCGTACTTTATTTATCTGCATTATCAAAAACCCCTAAAAATCCATTTGCTAAGTATTTGAAGAGAATTCCTGCTCCAAGCCACTCGTCAACACCTTCTGCTCCTAGTTGGGTTCGACACTCTTACTTATCGAAAATACTGCGATACACCCCCTATACTTGTGGGTCATCAAGACTATTTTGTAGCGCCGTTGCCGGGGAGTGAAGCGCTATTGGAGAGTGGAACTGGTAAAGGAAACTTCTACTATGAGTATTGTTTACTTCTGTTAGTTACTTTATTTTCGTTATGGATAATTCACTTAGTTTCTTATTTCGTATTGCTACTACCACTTCTAAGGTAGTAGATGAACCTACACCTGCGGAAAATGATACTTTTAAAATACCTACAACAATTATTGATCGTGTTATGGATACCTACTATTTTGGAGATGGAACTGTCCATCCCGGTGATCATTTGCTCTTTATACACGAATTATGCGGGTTGTTCAAGTGAGCAAGTATTACAATAGATCAAGTCAAGAAGAAGTTATTCTCATTATCACTGAAAGGAAGAGCTGAGGAATGGTATAAGCTGCTGAAGAATGGTCAAGATCTTGAATGGGAGGAAGTAGTACCTCCCTTTTATTCAAAGTTTTATCCTCCTAGTGAGATTCATAAAGATTGGAATCAAATATATAACTTTTGGCCTCGTGATGGAGAGAGTAGAGCTCAAGCTTGGGGGAGATTGAAGTTACTAATGCTCAAATGTCCTATTCATGAGCTCCCCAACAATATTATTATCAATAACTTTTATGCAAGGCTTTCTCTTCATGATAAGGATTTATTGGATGCTTCTTGTGTTGGATCATTTACATACATGGAAGAAGAAGCTAAATGGGATCTTCTAGACCGTATTCAAGACAATGCTGAAGCATGTGAGCATGATAAAGGAAGAAAGTCAGGTAGAGATTATGATTATGAATGCATTAAATCTTTTATGGGAACTGATGACTTTCGTAATATTAGTAATGCTTATGGTCTAGACTCTCAAGTTATTGCAAATTGTTTTAAGGCTTTTGCTTCATATATTGAAATTCCGAAAAGAGAATGGAACAAGTATCATGCACCGTATACGGGTATTGTTGATTGTGGTCCTGCTAGAAGTACTGAAGTTTGCACTATTGATCGTATTTTTCCTAAACCTTATATCTAGAAAATGCCTTTCCCGGATAAAGTAAAGGAGCACTCTATGATAACTAGTGTAATTAATAAAAGTACGAAGAGAGCTGTTAAGCCTGATGAACAAATAACTATTGAATCTGTAGTAGCAATTGTGAAAGACCTTGTCACTAAAAGAGTACAGGATGGACACATAGTTTTCTATGAAGATGCTTCTAGTATTGTCTCACATCCTAATAAAACTAGAAAAGCTAGTGTACCTGTGCTTTCTATTAGAATTGGTGATCATTGCTATTATGGTTTATGTGATATTGGTGCAAGTTCAAGTGCTATTCGTTATGAGCTTTACAAAGAAATTATGCATGAAATAAGTCCATGCGAACTAGAAGAAATTGATGTGGTTATTCACCTTGCAAATAGAGAGACCATCTCTCCTATTGGTATTGTAAGAGATGTGGAAGTTCTTTGTGGTAAGATTAAATATCCTGCTGATTTTCTAGTACTTGGTTCAGCTGCTAGTAAAACTTATCCTATCATTTTTGGTAGACATTTCTTGAACATGTGTGGAGCCATTATAGACTATAAAAGGGAGAAATTTTAACTAAATTTGATGGGGAATCTTATGAGTTTAATTTTTCGAAATTTGCTAAAGTCCCTTATGAAAATGAAACTCCTAATGAGGATTTTAGAGTTGAATAACTTGCTTCTACTCTTGCTCCTAACAATGGTTCGCAGCAATTTATGGAAGACCACAAAAGTGAGATCTTCATGGAAGAAAGAAATAATATTGACGAGATTCTCCATCATCAACCTAAGATGCTTAAGCATAACTTGCCTATGGAAGATTTGGGGTACCACATTGCCACCTAAATAGGATCCGGTTTTTGGTCTGAAGCCTTTACCTGACGATCTTAAATATGCTTACATTGATGATAAAAAAATATCCTGTTATTATTTGTTCTAAACTTTCAGGGAAGGAAGAGGCAAGATTATTGGAAATATTGAAGAAACATCGAGGAGCTATGGGCTATACACTCGATGATTTAAAAGGGATTTCTCCTACTATATGTCAGCACGCTATCAATATAGAACCCGATGCAAAACTAGTGGTAGAACATCAACGTCGTTTAAATCCTAAGATGAAGGAAGTGGTAAGAAACAAGGTATTAAAACTCCCTGATCCTGGTATTATTTATCCTATTGCTGATAGTGAATGGGTTAGTCCTGTTCATTGTGTCCTTGAGAAAGGGGGAACTACTGTTGTGCCTAATGAGAATAATGAACTTATCCCCCAAAAAATAGTAGTAGGTTATAGGATGTGCATTGACTTCAGAAAGGTTAATAAAGTTACTAAGAAAGATCATTACCCACTACCTTTTATTGATCAAATGTTAGAAAGATTTTCTAAAAAGACCCATTTTTTGCTTTCTTGATGAATACTCTGGGTTCTCTCAAATTGTTGTTAAACAACAAGATCAAGAAAAAACTACTTTTACGTGCCCTTATGGAACATATGCTTATAGGCGAATGCCTTTTGGTTTGTGTAATGCTCCTGCCACTTTTCAAAGGTGCATGTCTGCTATCTTTCATGGTTTTTGTGAATAAATTGTGGAAGTATTCATGGATGATTTTTCCGTCTATGGAACTTCTTTTAATAATTGTCTGCACAACCTTGATAAAGTTTTGTAGAGATGTGAGGAAACTAATATTGTTCTTAATTGGGAAAAATGCCACTTCATGGTCAATGAAGGAATTGTCCTTGGACATAAAATTTCCGAAATAGGCATTGAAGTTGACGGAGCCAAAGTTGAAGTAATTGAGAAAATGCCTTGTCCTAGGGACGTCAAAGGTATTCGTAGTATCCTTGGTCATGCTAGTTTCTATAGAAGGTTTATTAAAGATTTCTCCAAGATATCAAAACCCCTTACTAATCTTCTCCAAAAAGATGTACCCTTTATTTTTGATGATGATTGTAAGGAAGCTTTTGAAACTCTAAAGAAATCTTTAACTACCTCTCCTATTATCCAACCACCTGATTGGAACTTACCCTTTGAGATCATGTGCGATGCTAGTGATTTTGCTGTAGGTGCTGTTCTTTGGCAACAAATAGATAAAAAGTTAAATGTTATCCATTATGCTAGTAAGTCTCTTGACACTGCTCAAAAGAATTATGCTACTACTGAAAAATAATTTTTAGCTGTTGTTTTTGCTTGTGATAAGTTCAGGCCTTATATTGTTGATTCAAAAGTTACCATTCATACTGATCATGCTTCTATTAAATACCTTATGACAAAGAAATATGCTAAGCCTAGGCTTATTAGACTGGTGTTTCTTTTATAAGAATTTGACCTACATATTGTAGATAGGAAAGGTGCTGAAAATCCTGTTGCTAATAATTTATCTCGTCTGGAAAACATCTATTTTGATCCTATGCCTGTTAATGATAGTTTCCCAAATGAACAGTTGGCTGCAGTAGGGGTAAGCCCGTGAGGGAGTCCTTGGTATGCTGATTATGCTAACTTTATTGTTTCCAAGTATTTGCCTCCAACTTTTACAGCATAGCAAAGAAGGAAGTTCTTTTACGATTTGAGGCATTATTTTTGGGATGACCCACATTTATATAAAGGAGTAGATGGTATCATGCGAAGATGTGTTCCAGAATTTGAACAAAAGGAGATATTGTGGAAATGTCATGGTAGTGCCTATGGAGGACATCATGCAGGAGATAGAACCGCACAAAAGGTTCTACAATCAGGTTTTTACTGGCCTACCCTTTTTAAAGATGCAAGAAAATTTGTCTTATCATGTGATGAATGTCAATGAGTTGGTAATATTTCCAGACGCAATGAAATTCCTATGAATTATTCACTTGTTATTGAACCATTTGATTGTTGGGGATTTGAGTTTATGGGTCCTTTTCCCCCTTCAAAAGGTTATACTCATATTCTTGTTCCTGTTGACTATGTTACTAAATGGGTAGAAGCCATACCTATGAAAAGTGCTGATGGTGAGACCTCTTTAAAAATGCTTAAGAATATCATCTTTCCTAGGTTTGGAGTGCCTAGATATCTTATGACTCATGGAGGTTCTCATTTCATTCATGGTGGCTTTAGAAAAACCCTTGCTAAATATGATGTAAATCATAGAATTGCTTCAGCCTATCATCCCCAAACTAGTGGGCAAGTAGAACTATCAAATAGATAAATTAAATCCATCTTGCAAAAGACTATTAATAGATCTATAAAAAATTGGGCTAAAAAGTTGAATGATGCTTTATGGGCTTATAGAACTGCTTATAAAACCTATGGGAATGTCTCCTTACAAAATGGTTTATGGTAAAGCTTGCCACCTGCCTTTAGAATTAGAACACAAAGCTTATTGGGCAGTGAAAGAACTTAATGGAGATTTCAAACTTGCTGGTGAGAAGAGATTATTTGACTTAAGTTCATTAGATGAGTGGAGGAGTGAAGCATATGAAAATGCTAGACTATTTAAAGAAAAAGTTAAAAAATGGCATGACAGGAGAATTCTTAAGAGAGTTCCATGTTGGTGAGAAGGTTCTATTGTATAGGTCTCGTCTCAGATTTTTTGCAGGAAAAGTACTCTCAAAATGGGAAGGACCATTTGTTATTGAAAAGGTGTATTGTTCAGGTGCAATAAAAATTTGTTCCCTAAAAGATAACACTACAGAAGTGGTGAATGGTCAGAGACTCAAGCACTATATTTCTGGAGATTCTTACAATGAAGACATTGACGCTATTCAAATGATAACTATGGAAGAATTTATTAAATGCCAAGTTCAGAGACCTACAGAGTCTATTTTCGAATAGGTAACAGTTCTAGTAAGAAAAGGTCCGCGAAAAATATGTCAATTTATATTTTCACAGTTTTTATCTAACATGGAAAGCAATGAGTCAAAAAAGGGATGGAAACGGAGCCCGTTTGGCTCACACCACCTCGTGGCGCGGGCTCACTTGGCAGCGCCACCAGGGGGTGTGGCCACCCTGGATCCCGTCTCCGACCCGTTTTCTCCCAGTACCTTCCTTTTGTTCTTAAAATTCATAATATATAATCCCCTGGATCCCCCGAGGTTCGTATATCGTGTTCTCGTCGTGTTTTCGTTTCGATCTGCTTCTGACATGTGAAGTCCTAGTTTTGAAGCCACGATGTCTTCCTTTGGACAAGCTAAGGAAGATTCCTCCGCGGACATCGTCAACCCATATATGCGTGAGTTGAAGATTCATCCTAAAGAGTTGTTGCTCGAAGATGGGAAGGTATAGATAAAAGAGGTTCAGGGCCCTAAAGGTGAAGGTAGTCTGGAGGACAGGATGGAAGCACTGGAGCAGGAAGTCTTTAAGTACAAGAAGATGGCGGAACGTGAAGTGGATATCATCCATAAGATTAGTTCCAAACTCATCGCCAAGCACCAGAAGGAGACCGCTGAGCTTAAGGATGAAATTCTCTCACTCCACCGAACAACCAACCAACTACAAGCACAACTCTACGATGTGCAAAATCGAAACTGTGAGTATGAGGTTAGGTTTAAACAGATAAGTGCTGCTGCTAGTTTCAGGATGTTGGAGACCAAGATGTCTTTTGTTGATGGGGAACCCTTACCTTGGAAGTCGGACGATGACGAGAGAACACCACCACCACCGAAGGAGTAATTCGTCATCAGGTTTTGGCATCCCCTTGGTTTGTTCCAAGATTGGGGGAGTGCCACGGTATCACATCACTATCTTTTATCTTTTTCCCTTTTTAGTAGAGTCATATCATGAATAGAGAAGTTATCGTATAGGATGGTTTGCATTATGGAAGTGCCCCCCCTCTCGTTAGTTATCTATGTATCCCTTGGTGTGAGTTATCGTTATGGAATATTAATGAAAAGTTCTATCATTCACTCTTTTGCATATCTTATTTTAGTTTTCAATTTCTGTTATATGATTGATCTTGTTATTATTATTGGTATCTTTGGGATCATTAAGTAAATTTAGTTGGTTTTGGAAAACCTGGCTCGGTCAGTAGCAACACTATTATGAGAATTGAATGAAAAAGATAAAAGTACTCTTAAGAAATATAATTTCATCATCTTTCTTGATTTGCTCATAATCTTAGTATTCTCTAGTTAAGATATTTTGTGATTCCAAGGAAGATTGCATGTTTGTTTTTATCACTTGTATGTTTGTTTGTTTCCTTCACTTCTTATACTTGCTACCCAGCCTTTCTAGCCAAAAACCGTTACTGAGAGGGAATGCTTCTCGTGCATCCAATCCTTAAACCAAACCTATGCCACTTGTGTCCACCATACCTACCTATTAGCATTATTGCTATTCTAAGTAAATTTATGTTTTTATCTACCTTCCGAATTAAACTTGTTATGTGAAAATTAGTGATTAAAGCTCTCACAAACTTGATGACACACTTTACTTTCTTGCATTTAACAAACTTGAACCATTGTGCCCATCTATGTTGCATATATGCTTGTGCTTTATAAGTTGAGAGTTAGCACAACCATGCTACCATGGGGAACGCTTTCAACATTGCACTTATTTAGTTGATATCATGATTCTTTTGCTTATGGATCCGGGCGGTGTGAAATAAAAGGGGAGCTTATAAGCTCATGGAGTTTGTATATGTGTTAGAGAAACGCCTGGGCTGCTAGTCTAAGCCATGCCTAATCATGGTGGAAACTTGCAGCATAACCATAATGAGAAATCTGTGAAGCATCCTCAATAAAAACCTATGCAAATAGCAAATAAAAAGATCGTCGAGATGCTCATTGTCTGCTTGCCTTGTCATTTTCATATGGGAATGCTTCCGTATCATCGGGCAAGGGGTACCCCCTTGGCGGTTCTCCATGATACACATGTATTTACAATGACAAGAACTTACTCGTGACTAAAGTTGAGTAGCATGAGGTCTGGTACTCGTAAGCACGGGGCATGAGATTTTCAACTTATAACTTGTCAAGCATATCCTCATAATTGTTCACCTGAACCTTAACCACCTCAAGATGCTTATGATAGGGGCAATGAGAGCTGAAACCTAGTAAGTACCATAATTTTTGGAAGCTCTTTATGAAACTTGAAATCCCTGCTTCCCTCTGCGAAGGGCCTATCTTTTATTTTTCAGTTGAGTCAGTAAACCTATTCCTTTCTATCTCAGCAAGTATTTTGAGTTGTTGTGTTTCATTCATTCATATGCTGATTTATTCAATCATGTTTCTTATGTTCCTTGTTTTGCACACTGCTCTTATCTTGGAGAATATTACTTTGAAAGCTATCACTGAAAAGCCCAATATGTTTGAACTCCTACAAATTGTTAACTATTCTTTGACCAAGAGCAAACTTTGCCATTACCAATTATGATTTACTTTGTGTTCTTTATTGTGTTTCCTTTACTTATTGCAAGTTAAGTTATATAATAGTGAGTTATCTTCTATTATGATTTTTGTATTGATGAATGTGATGCTTCTTGTCCATATTATTTTATCGACACTTCACTCCATCAACCTGAGGTCATGTTTATTGAGCTCAGTTTTCGCTTGGGGACAAGCGAAGTCTAAGCTTGGGGGGAGTTGATACGTCCATTTTGCATCACTATTCTATATCATAATTTACTGTTATTCATTGATATATTTCATATTAAGAGATGATACTTATGTTATTTCATCTGTTTTTGCATGGTTGATGACTTTTGGAGGATGGACCGCTGAAGTCAGGATTCTGATGGAAAAGGCGCTGTTTGGAGGCGAAATTCACAAAGATCAGAAAATCCCAGAAAATACATGGAAAATCCTATTTTTCCAAAAGACGAAGGCTGCCAGAAGGGGGAGCGGAGTTGGGCCACAAGGGGCCCACACCACCCCCTGGCGTGGGCCAGCCTTGGCCACGCCACCAGTTAGTGTGGCCACCCTGGCCCACCTCCGACTCTCCCCTTTGGCGTATATTATCCCCACGAAACCCTAAGACTCGAGGAGCAACCACAGAAATATTCCGCTGCCTCTGTGGGGCAGAAAACTGCAGAGAGAGAAAGAGCTCTCCAGCAGGCAGAAATCTGTCAGGGAAATTCCTTCCCGGAGAGGGGAGATCGTCTCCATAACACCACCATCAAGCTGGACTTCATTGGGATCATCATCATCTCCATCATCATCTCCACCAGCACCATCATCACCACTCCGTATTGCTGTAACAATTGGGTTGAATCTTGCATAGTTCTTAGGGGAAACTTTCCCAGTGTTGATTACTTGTTGTAGTTGATACTATTGAGTGGAACCATTGAATTATTGTTATGTTCAGATTGTTTCTTATCATTATTTCATCTCTGATCTTGATCCATATGATGTCTTGTGAGTACTTTGTTTAGTTCTTGAGGACATGGGAGAAATCATGTTGTTAGTAGTGGAATTGTGTTGATAAAGATTCAATAGTTTGTTATTTAAGTTGTGGTGTTATTCTTCTAGTGGTGTCATGTGAACATCGACTACATGACACTTCACCTTTATGGCCTCGGGGAATGCATTGTGTATTTGGCTACTAATCGTAGGGGTTGTCGGAGTGACAGAAACCTGAACCCCCATTAGGTAACCTTTGCACAAGGGAGTGTAGGATCTCAGAGTTTAAAACTATGGTTAGGTTTTTATCTTAATTACTTTCTTGTACTTGTGGATGCTCGTAAGGGGTTTAATCACAAGTATGTATTAGTCCTAGGAAGGTCAGTACATTAGCACAGTTTCACTCACACAACACTTATCAAACTAAAGAAGATTAATCAACTATATGAAGCGAAAGCACTTGACGATATTCCCATGTGTCCTCGAGAACATTTGGTCATATTAAGTAATACAACTAGCTTGTCCTTTGCTAAAGAAAGAATTGGGCCACTTACTGCATTTATTATTATTGTCTTCTATTTACTCATACTTTATTTATCTACATTATCAAAACCCCTAAAAATCCGTTTGCTAAGAATTTACAGAGAATTCCTGCTCCAAGCCACTCGTCAACACCTTCTGCTCCTCGTTGGGTTCGACAGTCTTACTTATCGAAAATACTGGGATACATCCCCTATACTTGTGGGTCATCATAGGGTCCATGTGCTACATGCGGGACCAGGGCTTGCTGCAGAAGTGGGCAAACCAGATCGGGTGTATCTCTCTCTTTTCTCTCTCACTTGGACGATGCTAGGCACGAGGTGAGGGGCTAGGGTAGTGCACTGATCATGCAAGGGAGACGTGGTAGCCGTGCATTGCAGTGCACACGATCACAGAGATGGTGGAGCGAAGAAATTGTGAGCGGAGGATCTTGGCTCGTGATAGTATGGTGTCAAATTTGAGTGCTTGCGGGTGCCAGCTCGAGCTTCATTTGACCAGGGCTGTTGTAGGGTTGGCTAGAGGAATGTGAGGTGAGTATAAGAATGCCAAGTTTTCTATCTAGTTCCCTCCCAAAGCTTGCAAAGAATTTCCAAAGTTGGCAAGAATTAAGGTGGTCATTCCTTTATTTTTAGCAAGGGTTGCAAACCATCCATGAAAGGGTACTAGGATTTTGGGTTTTTCCAAGGCAAGGGTGGGATTTAGTAGTACTCATACCGATGTACTAGAATGTTTGCTTTCATGGCCAAGTTAGATCATGGGTAGCCTAAACCATAGCTCCAAAAATGGAACTTTATTTGATTTTATGACTTAGCCATTTTCTTGGGGTCCTTCTTCTAGAGTTCTAAATATGCACTAGTTAGGGTGTTAGTTGATAATTAATTGATGGTCTAGTATCCCAAACTTGTTATTTGCATTAGATCACTACTCGGGTCACAAACACACAAATGGAACCAAGAAACAAACAAAGGGTTAACTAATATACTAAGAAAGCATCAAGATTAAGCATAACCCTAGAAGTTTTGCTTCCCCTAGATTTTAGGCATCATCCTAAACAAGCATAGTTGCGAAACATGGGATGTTACATACCTTCCCCCTTAAGAGAATCTCGTCCTGAGATTCCCAGTCTTAGATGACAAAAGTTGTGGGTATTCCTTCTTGAGGTAGTCTTCTCTTTCCCAGGTGGCTTCTTCTTCCGACTGGTTACTCCACTGAACCTTATAGAACTTGAGGTTGCGATGCCGGGTGAGTCAATTTGCTTCCTCCAGAATTCTGAGGGGTACCTATCTGTAGGTCAGGTCATGATTGAGATCGATTGAGCGGTAATCTATCTTCCTAAAGACTTCTGGCTTGTCAGGCACTTGAAGACATTTCTGGAGTTGGGACACATGGAAGACATCGTGAAACTCAGACAATTCCTAGGGTAGCTCAAGCTAATATGATACCTTCCCTTTACAAGTAATTATCTTGAAGGGTCCAATATACCTGGTAAAAGAACATTTCATGATTCCCTATGTTTTGTGTGTTAGATAACAATACCATGGAGTTTCTAATGTGCACTAAGTGTTGCAGGAAAGTTTTGAGTGTTTGGGGGACCGGATTATCCGCCCCCATCATGGGCCGGATAATCCGGCCAGACCATCTTGGTCAGGGCTGGCTACGTGCGAGCTTCTGTCTGGGGGTGGATTTTCCCTCGGACAGTCTGGCTCTAGGGTGGATTTTCTCCCTAGACCGGATAATCCGGCCCTTATGTTGGGCCGAATAATCCGGCCTCGGGGGAATCGCCCAAGGGAGCATCTGCGCGAGCTTCTGTCTGGGGCAGAATTTCCCCCGGATATTCCGTGGCTAGGGCGGAATATTTCCCCAGTAGGATAATCCGGCCCTCCCCTAGGGCCGGATAATCCGGTCCCTGAGAGAAGATGTCAAGGGCCAGCCTGCGCGAGCTTCTATTCGTAAGCGGATTTTCTGCCGGATAATCCGAAGCTGGGGTAGAGTTTCCCCAGGCCAGATAATCCAGCCCTCACTTGGGCCGGATAATCTGCCCCCAAAGGCTCCAATGGCTCAGTTGGGGAAGGGGGTATAAAATCCCCCTCATCCCCTTCAGGCAAAACACTTAATTCATTCGAAAAGTGTTATACCCATTGCAAGAGCTCTCTCTCTCTCTCGATCTCCCACTTCAACCACCCAAAGGCTTCGATCTTTGGGGGAATTGAAGGAGGAGACAATCTACATCGTCATCACGAATCAAGCGCATCAACTCATCTCCATTCATTTGGAGAAATCCCCAATCTAGTATTGTTAATATCTAGATCTTGTGTTTTGTTATTGATAACTTGTTCTTATGGCAGCTTTTTGTCATTACGGGATCCTCCAATTTGGTTGTGGAGTTGTGCCTTGCTAGTTGTGTAAAGGCGTCGGTTCCCACCTTGAAGGGTTCCTATAGTGGAAAGGTGGATCATGCCTTCGGTGGTGGGATCCATCAGAGAACAGGGTGAGGCCTATTGTGGTGTGGTGGTCTTAGTACCGGCCACCCCTCCAACACAGATGTACTTCCCTTAACAAGGAAGGAACTGCGGTAAAACAAATCCTGTGTCTCCACATGCTTCACTACGGTTCACTCGTTCATCTTTCCCACTCGCCTTTTACTCGCTAGTAGTTAGGTTTGCATATAGGGAAATTCTTCATAATAGTCTATCTAGAGAATTTACCTTTTGTGTCAAGCCTAAAATTGAAAAAGCATTAAAATTTGAAGTAGCACCTATTCACCCCCCCTCTAGGTGCCCATACGATCCATTTCAATTGGTATCAGAGCCCCGACTCTTTATTCGGGCTTAACCGCCTAAGAGAAGTATGGGTACCAAGGAGAATGGGAATGAGGCTATGGACAAGGTCACAATGGATGACCTCAAGACGTTGGAAACAACCTTGTTGAAATCCTTTGAGACCAAGATGGAGGAGATGCACCAAATGATTGCTCGCCTCACATCATCCATAGCCCCATCTCCATCCTCCTCTAAGGCTGCCACTCCCTCATACAAGGATAAGGCTAACACTGGATCCAAGGAAGATGAAGTGGTAGGTGAAAAACATAATGGTTCCGCCTCCAAGAAGGGAAGTCGTATGGAGGAATATAGTGAGGTTCATCACTTATATTACCCCGACCCACCTATCCCTCATCCTCATATAAACAATAGGGGTGATCCACCCAAGCTTACTGCATCTTCATTTAATCAATGGCAATTCTTAATGAAGTCTCATGTATGCAGCTCTTCAATTGAACTTTGGAGGATTATCGAAGAGGGTCTTCATATTGGAGATCACACCAACTTGACAAGAAGAGAAGTTGTGGATAACCAATTGAATGCAACGGCTCTCCACATGATACAGCTCGGAGTGGGTCCCAAGGACATGCCCCACATTGAACATCTCAACACAGCTAAAGAAGCTTGGGATGCTCTCACCGACCTCTTTATTGGAAATGAAAGCATGAGAAGGAATAGGTATGATGCCCTTAGTAATGAAGCTGAAGGATTCTACATGTTGGATGGTGAAAACCATGAAGACATGTATAGAAGACTCAAGGGCATCGCAACAAATTTTAGAAAGTATGGAGCCACTCACATTGATGATGCTTGGATAAAAAGGAAATATGTGAGTGCTCTAATGCCTTTTGAGCCAACGGACTTGAAGAGCTTGCAAGGTAGACACA
This sequence comes from Avena eriantha, assembly GCA_910589775.1. Lineage (NCBI taxonomy): Eukaryota > Viridiplantae > Streptophyta > Magnoliopsida > Poales > Poaceae > Avena > Avena eriantha. The sequence goes on along the minus strand of OU342742.1, from coordinate 281,836,441 downwards.
AGTACCATCAAATGACTTCCAATGAAGTCATGCAAGAAATGGCATCATTCAAGGTTGCAGCTAAGAACGCGGAAGATGCCCGTGCCCGAGCCATTGGAATGCAAAAAGGGGTCAATGTTGCTCTAAATGCAAATGTTGTTGAGTAAGATGAGGATGAAAAAGGTTTCGAGGGTGTCTCCATGGACTGCCCTGAGGAATTCAAGCGTGCTCATGGTGAGTACATGGTGTTCTACGTAAGGAACTTTTGGAAGGATCCAGCCAAGGCCAAGTCAGAACTCGAGCGCAAGAATGGGTAAAGTGGAAGAAGAGAAAATGGCCCAAAACTGAGAACATGCTACAATTGTGGAGATAGGATACACTTTGTGGCTGAGTGTCCATATCAAAATAGAGAAGACAATGGTGGCAGGCTCATCCTTAAAGAAAAATCCAAGGCACCTAAGAAAAAGCCATTTATCAAAAAGAATGGCCCTTACAAGAAGCAACCCAAGATTGTCTTGGTGGCACAAGAAGAATATTCCTCTGCAAGTGAAGATGAAGAGGATGAAGATAGTTTCGTGAGGTGGATGCTATAGCCACCACATCGACTCCATCATCTCTCTTGGACTCACCAAATGAAAACATCATCAACAACAACGTCACTTGTCTTATGGCAAGAGGGTCCGAGGTATCATCTTCTAGTTCTTCATTCCCTAAGACTAACATAAATATGGATATGGATGATCATACTAGTCTTACGATGAAAGAATAAGTTATTGCTTGGTATAACTTTTTCACTAACTTGCAAGGTGAGCACAAACTTCATTTTGATGCTCTTATGAGTCAACTTGCCCAAGCCAAAGATCTCCTCGAAGAAAAGGGCAGAATTGAAAGAGAAGATGCCTTGGAGATAGCTTCCTGAAGAATGCCTTGGAAGAAGAAGAGGAAGCTCGAGTATCCTTGGAAGAGAGACTTGAGTCACTTGAAGAGTCCCATGAAGAGGTTGTTGCTCAGCTCATCAAACAACGTGACAACGCTCTTGCTAAGGTAAAGAAACAAAAAAAAGGAAAAGATTGAATTTGGGGCTGCTCATGCTAGACTCTTGGAAAAGTTTGAGAAACTTGACATTGCTCACAAGGCTTTGGAGAGTGAACATTCTACTCTAAATGTGTCTCATGATCAGCTCCAAACTCAATTGGAGAAGCATAATATCCCTGATGACCCACAAGTATAGGGGGTGTATCGCAGTATTTTCGATAAGTAAGAGTGTCGAACCCAACGAGGAGCAGAAGGTACTGACTAGTGGTATGGATCAGGAATTCTCCGCAAATACTTAGCAAACGGATTTTTAAGGGTTTTCGATAGAGCAAGTAAACAAAGTACGAGTAAATAAAAGACAGTAGGAATAAATGCAGCAAGTGGCCCAATCCTTTATGCAGCAAAGGACAAGCCGGTTGTATTACTTAAGATGACCAAACGTTCTCGAGGACACATGGGAAGACTGTCAAGTGCTTTCGCTTCATATAGTCGATTAATCTTCTTTAGCTTGCTAAGTGTTGTGTGGGTGAATCTGTGCTAATGTACCGCCCCATCCAAGACTAATACATACTTGTGATTATACCCTTGCAAACATCCGTAAGTACAAGAAAGTAATTAAGGTAGAAACCTAACCACAGCTTTAAACTCTAAGACCCTTACGTCCCTTGTGCAATGGTTTCCTAATGGGGGTTCAGGTTTCTATCACTCTGGCAACCCCTACGATTAGTAGCCAAATACACAATGCATTCCCCTAGGCCCTTATAGGTGAAGTGTCATGTAGTCGACGTTCACATGACACCACTAGAAGAAGTACACCACAACTTAAATAACAATCTATTGAATCTTTCTCAACACAACTCCACTACTAACAACAAGACTTCTCCCATGTCCTCAAGAACAAAACGAACTACTCACAAGACATCATATGGATCATGATCAGAGATGGAATAATGATGTATAACAATCTGAACATAAACAAAAATTCAATGGTTCACTCAATAGCATCAACTACAAAGAATAATCAACACCGGGAAAGTTTCCCCTATGAACTAATGCAAGATTCAACCAATTATTACAGCAATATGGAGATGGTGATGAGGGTGCTGATGGTGATGATGATGGTGATGATGACGATGATCCCGATGAAGTCCAGCTTGATGGTGGTGTTGATGGCGACGATCTCTTCTCTCCGGGAAGGAATTCCCCTGGCAGAAATCTGTCCGCCGGAGAGATCTTTCTCTCTCGGTGTTTTCCGCCCCACAGAGGCGGCGGAATCTTTCTGTGGTCGCTCCCCGAGTCTTAGGGTTTCGGGAGGATGATATACGCCAGAGGGGAGAGGCTAGAGTGGGCCAAGGCGGCCACATCACCTCTAGGCGCGGCCTAGGCCTTCCCGCGCCATGGGGTGGTGTGGCCCCCCCGTGGCCTGCCTCCACTCCATCTTCTGGCATCCTTAGTCTTCTGGAAAAATAGGATTTTCCGTATATTTTCCCGGATTTTCTGATCTTCGTGAATTTTGCCTCCAAACAACACCTTTTCCATCAGAATCCTGACTGCAGCGATCCATGCTCTAAAATTCATCAACCATGCAAAAATAGATGAACTAACATAAGTATCACCTCTCAATACGAAATATATCAATGAATAAAAGTGAATTAAGACATAGAATAGTGATGCAAAATGGACGTATCAACTCCCCCCAAGCTTAGACTTTGCTTGTCCCCAAGCGAGACTGAGCTCAATAAACATGGCCTCAGGTTTATGGAGTGAAGAGTCGATAAAAGAATACGGACAAGAAGCATCACATTCAACAAATACATAGATCATAATAGAAGACAACTCACTATTATATAAGTCAACTTGTAATAGGTAAAGGAAACACAATAAAGATACATAAAGTAAATCATAATTGGTAATGGCAAACTTAGCTCTTGGTCGAAGAATAGTTGATAATTTGCTGAAGTTCACAAATAGCTGGTTTTTCAATGATAGCTTTCAAAGTAGTAAACATCAAGATAAGAGCAATGTGCAAAACAAGGAACATAAGAGACATGAATGAATAAATCATCATATGAATGAATGAAACACATCAACTCAAAATACTTGCTGAGATAGAAGGGAATAGGTTTACTGACTCAACTACAAAGCAAAAGAAAGGCCCTTCAAAGAGGGAAGCAGGGATTGCAAGTCTCATAAAGAGCTCCCAAAAATTATGATACTTACTAGCTTTCAGCTCTCATTGCCCCTATCATAGGCATCTTTAGGTGATTAAGGTTAAAGTGATCAAATATGAGGATATGCATTGACAAGTTGTAAGTTGAGAATCTCATGTCCCTTGAATACGAGGGCCGCTCCTCATGCTACTCAAGTTTAGTCACCGGTAAGTTCTTGTCATCGTAAGAATACGTGTATCATAGAGAACTGCCAACGGGGTACCCCTTGCCCGATGATACGGAAGAATCCCCATATCAAAATGACAAGGCAAGCAGACAACAAGTATCTCATCAATCTTCTTATTTACCATGGGAATATGGTGTTTTTTCTCTCTTTCGTCTTTTCATAATATCTCTTTTTTTCTTTTCTTTTTTCTCAATATCGGACTCTTTTTTTGTAAGAAGAATGCGTCATAGATACTCGTTATGGTTACGCTGCAGGTTTCCACCATGTCAGCATGGATTAGACCAGCGGCCCAGGCGTTTCTCTAACACACATGCATAACTCCATGGACTTACAAGCTCCCCTTTCATTTCACACCGACGACATACATAGACAAAAGAACATGATATCAACTTGGTACAAAGTACCAGTGCAATGTTGAAAGCGTTCCCCATGACAGCATGGTTCTGCTAATTCACAACTTACAAAGCGCAAGCATATACGCAACATATGTGAGCACAATGGTTCAAGTTTATTAAATGCAAGAAAGTAAAGTGTGCCATCAAGTTCATGAGAGCTTTAATCACTAATTTTCACATAACAAGTTTAATTTGGGAGGTAGACAAAACAAGAATTTACTTGGAATAGCAATAATGCTACTAGGTAGGTATGGTGGATGCAAATGGCAAGGGTTTTGGTATAAAGGAGGTGGATGCACGAGAAGAATTCCCTCTCAGTACAGGTTTTTGGCTAGCAAGGCTGGGTAGCAAGTACAAGAGTTGAAGGAAACAAACAAACATACAAGTGATAAAGACAAACATGCCATCTTCCTTGGAAGAACAAAAGATCTTAACTAGAGAATACTAAACTTATGAGCAAATCAAGAAAGAAAGATGATGAAATTATTTTTCTCTAGAGTACTTCTATCTTTTTCATTCAACTCTCAAAAAGGTGTTGTTACTAACCGAGCCAGGTTTGCCAAAACCAACTAAATTAACTCAATGATCCCAAAGTGATACCAATACTAACAACAAGATCAATCATATAACCACGAATTGAAAACTAATATAAGCTATGCAAAAGAGTGAATGATAGAACTTCTCATTAATATTCCATAACGGAAACTCACACCAAGGGATACATATCTAACGAGAGAGAGGGGACACTTCCATAATGCAAACCATACTACATAATAACTCCTCTATTCATGATATGACTCTACTAATAAGGTAAAATGATAGAAGATAGTGATATGATACCGCGGCACTCCGCCAAGCTTGGAACAAACCAAGGGGATGCCAAACCTGATGACGAATTACTCCTTAGGTGGTGGTGGTATCCTCTTGATGAGCTCTTTGATCAATTTCCCAAAGTCCTCAATCTCTAAGGTGAGAGTACGAATCAACTCCGAGTTGTGCTCAATACGGCCCATAATCATTTCATTTTGTGGATCCCAGCTATTGTGATTCTTTTTCCATTCTTCCCACTTGGAGTCTTTGTTTTCCTGCATGGTTATGGATAAAGGTATGGAAGGGATTCTTGGTGTGTGGAGGAGGTGTCCGTGGTGCCAAGTAGTGACGCGGAGGCTTCCCTCTAGTTGACATCCATGCAGTCCTTCTGATCCTGGCAGGGTTCGCCACCACTCCAATGCTTACAACGGTAGTGCCGGTGTGCTTTGCCTCCTCTTCACCTTCACTCTTGATCTCCATCTCCTTCCCGGGGTCTTGGAGGTCTTCCTCCATAGGTTCCTTCCCTTTATCCTTGGCAGACACCATTGTGCTTCTAAACCTGCAAAGAGTAAGTCCTGGCAAAAACAGATCGAAACAAAAATACGACGAAAACACGATATACAGACCTCGGGGGATCCGAGGGGTTATATATTACGAAGTTTCATATCAAAAGGAAGGTACTAGGTGAAAACGAGTCGGAGGCGGAGTCCTGGGTGGACTCACCACCTGGTGGCGCGGCCAGGGGAGGGCCCATGCCACAGGGTGGTGTGAGCCACCCTGGCTCCATTTCCAGCCCTTTTTCGCTTTGTAGCTTTCCTTATTAACTGAAAACTGCAAAAATATAGTTGGATTGTATTTTCGCGGAACTTTTCTTACCAGAACTGTTACCTAGTTGGAAACGGACTCTGCAGGTCTCTGAATTTGGTATCTAGTAGATTCTTCCGAAGTCATCACTTGAATAATATCAATAGCTTCATCTTCATACACTTATTACTTGAGTCATAAAACCTTTCTCTTCCTTATTACACCATTATCTCCACTTCCTGGAAATTTCTTTCACACAAAACTTCACACAGTTCTCATTAGCAACATTAGTATAAGTAAAGTGATAAAACCTTTTGAGTCCAACTTCAACTGTAAACCATCAAAACAAAAGCTACTGTAGCAAATCCTTCCAAAGACCCAAAAAGAATTCAAGAAGGAAATCGAATAAAGAAGCAAATGCAAGATTGGCAAAATCTGTCAAAACAGACCAGCAGGTAAAGATCAATTTTTTCGAAAATCTTTTGTTGCTCAAATCAAAAATTGCAAAACTAAAGAAAGTTAAATAACAACCTGGTGCAGAAGCACAAAAAATTACAGCTCAATCCGACATACAGAGATCTCTCACGAATTTTTACGGTGAAGCACAAAAATCTGTTTCGGGACAGCAACTTCCCCAAATATTACTTCTCTCTCATTAGAGGTTGATCTTGACACAAAAACCAAAAACGGATAAGGAGCGGTTATTACCGAAGTAATAACTTTCAAGACTCAAAGAAACAAAAACAAACTAAAATAAAAAACAAATTGGGTTGTCTTCCATAAAGCTCTTTCTTTATAGCCATTAAGATGGGCATGATAATTTTGAAGAAGCTCTCATAGGGATATGGATTGAAGTGAAAGAGAGCATTAAGAAGCAAAAACACACACACATTTAAGTCTAACCCACTTCCTATGCAAGGGGATTTTGTAAACACACAAGTTATTGAAACCAAAGGCAACTTGCATAAGAAGGCAAAAGAAATGCAACATAAAAACTTTGAGCATAAAACGAGGAAACTTGATATTATTGAGATGCATAAGAACACTTTTCCCTCTCTCATAATAACTTTCAGTATCATGCATAAACTTAACAATATAGCTATCACAAGAACCATCATAGCAATGATCGCTTATTCTAACAGAAAACACAGGAATAGTAGCTCTCATAACACTACTATGTGAAACAATATTAGAAGTATCCTTACAAAGGATATTGTGTCTCTTTTCCTCATACTTGGTGACAAAGTCTTTCACATTTGCTATTATAGGTTCATCAACCATTTGTTTATCAGGTTCAACAGCTTTATTCATACTTTCATCTACCATGCTAGCCATCATAGAATGTTCCTTTACCTTAACTGGGAAAGGCATTTTCTCAATGTCAGGTTTGGGTTAGACATGATTAGTAGTATAAACTTCAGTATTTCTTGCAGGAACACTCTTAGCAACATCTTTATAAGGTTCGTGATACTTATTCCACTTCTTTTTAGGCACTTCAATGTAGGAAGCAAAAGCCTTAAAATAAGAAGCAATAGCTTGAGAGTCTAGACCATAAGCATCTTTAATATTTTGAAAGTCATCAGTTCCCATAAAAGATTCAATGCATTCATAATCATAATTTATACCTGACTTTCTACCTTTGTCATTCTCCCAAGCTTCAGCATTGTCTTGAATACGATCTAGAAGGTCCCATTTAGCTTCTTCTTTCATGCGAGTGAATGATCCAGCACAAGAAGCATCCAATAAATCCTTGTCATGTAGAGTGAGCCTTGCATAAAAGTTGTTGATAATAATATTATTAGGGAGCTCATGAATGGGAAATTTGAGCATTAGTAACTTCAATCTCCCCCAAGCTTGAGCTGTAATCTCTCCATCAAGAGGCCAAAAGTTGTATATTTGATTCCGATCTTTATGAATCTCACTAGGAGGATAAAACTTTGAATAAAAGAGAGGCACTATTTCCTCCCATTCCAGAGCTTGACCATTGTTCAGCAGCTTATACCATTCCTCAGCTCTTCCTTTTAGTGAGAATGAGAATAACTTCTTCTTAACTTGATCTGTAGTAATACCTGCACACTTGAACAACTCGCATAATTCGTGTATAAAGAGTAAATGATCACCGGGATGGATAGTTCCATCCCCAACATAGTAGTTATTCATAACACGATCAATAATTCTTGTAGGTATTTTGAAAACATCATTCTCAGCAGGTGGTGGCTTATCTTCTACCTTAGCAGTGGTAATAGCATTACCAAATAATAAACTCAGCGAATTATCCATAACGAAAATAAAGCAACTAATAGAAGTAAACAATACTCATAGTAGAAGTTTCCGTTACCAGTTCCACTCTCCAATAGCGCTTCACTCCCCAGCAACGGCGCCAGAAAATAGTCTTGATGACCCACAAGTATAGGGGGTGTATCGTAGTATTTTCGATAAGTAAGAGTGTCGAACCCAACGAGGAGCAGAAGGTGCTGGCTAGTGGTATGGATCAGGAATTCTCTGCAAATACTTAGCAAACAGATTTTTAGGGGTTTTTGATAAATAAAAGACAGTAGGAATAAATGTAGCAAGTGTCCCAATCCTTTATGTAGCAAAGGACAAGCCGGTTGTATTCTTAAGATGACCAAACGTTCTCGAGGACACATGGAAAGACTGTCAAGTGCTTTCGCTTCATATAGTCGATTAATCTTGTTTAGCTTGCTAAGTGTTGTGTGGGTGAACCTGTGCTAATGTACCGCCCCATCCAAGACTAATACATACTTGTGATTATACCCCTTGCAAACATCCGTAAGTACAAGAAAGTAATTAAGGTAGAAACCTAACAACAACTTTAAACTCTAAGACCCTTACGTCCCTTGTGCAATGGTTTCCTAACGGGGGTTCAGGTTTATGTCACTCCGGCAACCCCTACGATTAGTAGCCAAATACGCAATGCATTCCCCTAGACGCTTATGGGTGAAGTGTCATGTAGTCGACGTTCACATGACACCACTAGAAGAAGTACACCACAACTTAAATAACAATTTATTGAATCTTTCTCAACACAACTCCACTACTAACAACAAGACTTCTCCCATGTCCTCAAGAACAAAACGAACTACTCACAAGACATCATATGGATCATGATCAGAGATGGAATAATGATGTATAACAATCTGAACATAAACAATAATTCAATGGTTCACTCAATAGCATCAACTACAAAGAGTAATCAACACTGGGAAAGTTTCCCCTATGAAGTAATGCAAGATTCAACCAATTGTTACAACAATATGGAGATGGTGATGAGGGTGCTGATGGTGATGATGATGGTGATGATGATGATGATCCCGATGAAGTCAAGCTTGATGGTGGTGTTGATGGCGACGATCTCCCCTCTCCGGGAAGGAATTCCCCCGGCAGAAATCTGTCTGCCGGAGAGATCTTTCTCTCTCGGTGTTTTCCGCCCCGCAGAGGCAGCGGAATCTTTCTGTGGTTGCTCCCTGAGTCTTAGGGTTTCGGGAGGATGATATACGCCAGAGGGGAGAGGCTGGAGTGGGCCAGGGCGGCCACACCACCTCCAGGCGCGGCCTAGGCCTGCCCGCGCCATGGGGTGGTGTGGGCCCCCTGTGGCCCACCTCCACTCCATCTTCTGGCATCCTTAGTCTTCTGAAAAAATAGGATTTTCCGTATATTCCCGGATTTTCTGATCTTCGTGAATTTTGCCTCCAAACATCACCTTTTCCATCAGAATCCTGACTGCAGCGGTCCATGCTCCAAAAGTCATCAACCATGCAAAAATAGATGAAATAACATAAGTATCACCTCTCAATACGAAATATATCAATGAATAACTGTGAATTAAGACATAGAATAGTGATGCAAAATGGACGTATCAATCCCCAGCACCTCCACACCTTCTTGTGGACAAGTTGAACTTACAAAGGGATCTCAACACAAAGGTAAAGAAGTCCTAGATGAGGTTCTTAGCAAGCAAAGAACAAACAATGTAAAAGAGGGTCTTGGTTATATTCCCAAGACAAAGAACAAGAAGAAGAAGAGCAAGACTGCTCAACCAAAGACGAGCACCACCACTAATGACAAATCTAATTATGATGGTTTTGCAGGGGCTAACAATCCTAACTATGAGCTATATCGTGATTATTATGGTGATGTTTATGCTAGTTATGTAGGGCCTTATGATTGTTACATTCCTTGGTCTATTTGGGTCCCCAAGACCATTGTCACTAACATGAGAGGACCCATTGAAAAATGGGTACCTAAAACCAAGAAGTAACTTTCTTGCAGGGCTATGCTTCCGGTGGGTCTAAATGGGTACTCGCTAGCGGGTGCATAAGTCATATGACCGGAAGCAAGGAGATCATCACAGAGATGCGGCCAAATCATGATCATATAACCGTCTCCTATGGTGACAAGTCAAAATCTGAGGTATTGGGTCTCGGCAAAGTTGTGGTTGCTCACGATATCTCTCTCGTGGACGTCATGCTTGTTGAGACCCTCGGTTACAATTTACTTTCAGTTCGCGCCCTTGGTAAGATGGGATTTGTAGTTTTTATTGATGCTGATTTGGTGGTACTCTTGTGGAGCAAGTCTCTAAAAGTCGCTTTCGTGGGATATGTCGAAAATGACCTATACTTGGTGGACTTTTCAGGGAAAACCACTATAGGACCGATGTGTCTTTTCGGAAAGGCTGACGCGGGTTGGTTATGGCATCGCCGACTAGCCCACATCAATATGAGAACTTTACAAAGTCTCCACAAGGGTGGCCACATCCTTGGACTAAAAGAAAATGTTTCCTTTGCCAACGATTGTGTTTGCAGGGCTTGTGTTGAAGGGAAAATGCATGATTCTCCTCATCGAAGGAAGACTATTATTTCATCAAAACGGATCTTGGAGCTCCTTCATGTGGACCTCTTTGGTCCTCCATCAAATGCAAGCCTCGGTGGGAAGAAGTACTGCCTTGTGATCGCTGATGATTACTCAAGATACACTTGGGTCTATTTCTTGAAGTTAAAGAGCGAGACTCAACAAACAGTCATCGACTTCGCCAACGAGGTTCAACGTCAACACAATGTCCCCATTTTGGCAATAAGAAGCGATAACGGCTCCGAGTGTAAGAACTACACCTTAAATGAATTCCTAAGTGAAGAGGGGATAAGACATCAATATTGCGCTGCGTATACCCCTCAACAAAATGGTGTTGCTGAGAGGAAGAACCGGACCCTAATGGATATGGAAAGGTCTATGCTAGCTGAATTCAAGTCTCCATATAACTTCTGGGCTGAAGCAATCTCTACGGCTTGTCATTCATCCAACCGGCTATACCTTCATAAAATCTTGGACAAGACTCCATATGAAATTCTTACCGGTAACAAGCCAAACATCTCATACTTCCGGGTATTTGGGTGTAAGTGTTTCTTTCTCATCAAAGGAGTTCGTTTATCTAAATTTGAGTCTAAAGCTTTAGAAGGTACTTTTGTTGGTTATGGTGCCCAATCCCACACTTATAGAGTCTACAATAAGCTCTCCAGAACTTTTGTAGAATCTTTTAGTGTGGTGTTCAAGGAAAATGATGGCTCCCGTGCGGGGCAAGTTGATGTTTGTGATGCAGATGTTGAAATACCCCAAGATGCCATCAGAAGAATGGGCGTGGGATTTTTCCGCTCCATTGAGGAACCCCTTATGGCGGATCGGGAAGGACAATGCTCTACTCATGTAGAGCCATCATCTTATTCTTCGAATGAACGGGTTTAGCTTGGGACGACTAATGATTCTATTTAATCTCTTTGTCACAGACTCAACATGCTCCAACCACGGGAGAAACTTCTACACCAACTCCTCCAAATGCTGAAGGTCAACATGCTCCTGTTTGCTCCAGACCGGATTATCCGGTCGACACCGGATTATCCGGCCCTCACTCCACCGGCGGCCAAATTGATCATCATGTCGAAGAAACAGCTGCAAGTCCCAACCAGATTTTTCGGCTAAACCCAGATTATCCGCCCCCTCGCCAATTCAGCCAAGCTCTAGGCAACCTGGTGAAGATGTTTCAGGTTCTCCTAGGCCAGATTATCCGGCCTCACCCTCGGCCGGATTATCCAGCCCTGAAACTCCTGAAGTGCAGCAGCCTCCTGTTACAGCCATTGATCCTCATCACGGGAAAGGTTCATCATCACCTACTCCTACCAATCAAGCTACATATCAAGGCCAAACCAATGAGTACAACAAAGATTCAAATGATGAAGTTATTCCCCCAATAGGCAATAAGCTAATTGAACTTCGTCGCAAAGCTCATGCCGATAGGAACCTTCAGTTAAGGGGTCACACTCTTGACAAAGTTGTAGGTGATCTTCGACGACAGGTTTCCACAAGAAGGGAGTTGGCAAGTTTCGGTGAGCATCAAGCTCACATCTCAATGGTGGAACCCAAGAAAGTGTTTGAAGCTCTTGAAGATCTGGACTGGGTTGTTGCTATGCATGAAGAGTTAAATAACTTTGAACGCAACAAGGTTTGGAAATTAGTAGAGAAGCCCAAGGATTTCCGCAATGTTATCGGCACTAAATGGATATTTAAAAACAAGCAAGATGAGAATGGCATTATTGTGAGGAACAAGGCGAGACTCGTGGCACAAGGCTACTCCCAAGTTGAGGGCATTGACTTCGGCGATACTTATGCTCCTGTAGCTCGTCTTGAGTCCATCCGTATCCTTCTTGCTTATGCTGCTCATAATAATTTCAAATTACAGCAAATGGACGTTAAGAGTGCTTTTATTAATGGTCCTCTACATGAGTTGGTATATATAAAGCAACCCCCGGGTTTTGAGGATCCTAACTTTCCGAACCATGTATACAAGCTCGATAAGGCCCTCTATGGCCTTAAACAAGCCCCACGTGCGTGGTATGAGCACCTTAAAGAGCTACTGTTAGACCGTGGCTTCAAAGTTGGGAAAATCGATCCCACTCTTTTTACTAAGAAGGTTAAGGGGGAGCACTTCGTATGCCAACTATATGTAGACGACATTACCTTTGGATCTACTAATAAAGCTTTTAATGATAAATTTTCAAAGCTTATGACTGGCAGGTTTGAGATGTCTATGATAGGGGAGTTACGGTTCTTTCTTGGATTTGAAATCAAGCAACTTAGAGAAGGAACCTTCATCAATCAAGCAAAATACATCCAAGACATGCTCAAGAGATTCAAGATGATGGATCTTAATGGTGTCGCCACTCCAATGCAAACAAAGTGTCACCTTGAAATCAATCCTCACGGTAAAGATGTGGACCAAAAGGTATACCGGTCCATGACCAGCTCTCTTCTTTACCTCTGCACATCTAGACCCGATATTGTGTTGAGTGTGGGTGTGTGTAAGGTATCAAGCAACTCCTAAAGAAAGCCACTTAGTGGCGGTCAAGAGGATCTTCCGATATTTGGTTCATTCCCCTAACTTTGGTGGTCTATGGTATCCCAAAAGCTCCAATTTCTCTCTATGTGGTTATACTGCTTCAGATTGGGCTGGTGATAAGGATGATCAGAAATCAACTTCTGGAGCTTGTCAGTTCTTGGAAAGATCTCTAGTCTGTTGGTCTTCTAAAAAGCAGAATTGTATATCACTGTCCACCGCCGAAGCTGAATATGTTGCTGCTGCTAGTGCCTGCACTCAGTTATTATGGATGAGGCAAACTTTAAAGGAATACGGTTTCAATTGTGACAAAGTGCCTCTTTTATGTGATAATGCAAGTGCAATCAAAATTGCATACAATCCGGTATAGCACACAAGGACAAAGCATATTGAGATTTGGAATCATTTTGTTCAGGACCATGTTGCTCGAGGCGATATTGACCTATCTTTTGTGAGCACGAAGAACCAACTTGCTGATATTTTCATGAAGCCACTTGATGAAGCAATGTTTACTAGAGGAATGATCTAAATATCGTTGATTCAAGGATCTTGTCTTGATTACCTATGCACTCACTCGTACATCTCAGTCTTATTTGGTCTAGATGTGGGCATAGACATAGGGGGAGTGTGATCCTAATTGATCGGGCTAACCCTCCCCCCGTAATGCCGAAAGCAAGTCAAATCATTCCTCTTAATATCATTTTGTGATATGTGAGCTTATTGATGAGTATTGGTCATGAACCCAAGATATATCTTCATGGTGTCATACCATACACTCCAACAAGGTGGCTTCGGCCACTGCCCTCTTCCTTGAGAAGAGTTGAGTTTATTTGGATATCTTTGGTTGTTCTTGCTCATCTCTTGTTCTTATGGGAATCACACTTAATTTTGGCTTTTGGTTGATTTGACTCTTGCAAGTTTGAGTGTGTAGTACCATCTCAGTTTGGTTCTCTGAATCCTAAGCCTTTGCCTACCCCTAGACCATCTATTCTTGCACACAAGTCTCTTGTACACGTTGTGGGGGTGTTGTTTGGGGACGCGCGGGCCTGATTCATTGTCTAACAGAAATTCAGAAGTTAGGCCAGATAATTAGGCCCAAGTATAGGCCGGATAATCCGGCCCTGGCGGATTTAGTCCTTAAGGGCTGGGGTCAGGGGGAAGGGATCATAACGAGCATCACTTCTCCCCCGACCCTCTCCCTCTCCTCAGCCACCGCCTGCCATCCCCTACCCTCCCCGGAGCCTCTCCGGCCACCAGATTCTCCGGGCCTCCCTGGATCTTCTTCTCTGCGCCTCCGGGTACCTTCTCCTCCATGTTCTTCCTCCAATGAGTGAGGGTAACTCCCTCTCTCCCCATCTTTGGCTAGATGTGTTGCTTGTTGGGTGGAACGTTGTCTAGAAGGATGTTGTTTCACATAGAAATGGTAGTCTTGCAGTTTATAGGCCCGATCTACTCTTTTGCATTCAATCTAGGTGATTCTGAAAATTTCTGCCAGGGCCGGATTATCTGCCCCTGGCTAGGCCGGATAATTCAGCCTGACAGACTAAAAACTGGTTCAGTTCCGTATAGATTTATCCCTTGAGTAGCATTGGACTATGAACTATTTACCTACTTTTTCTACGTTCTCTCTTGGACTTCTTTGTATGCTTATCCCCATGCTATCCACCTTGTTCTCTTCACAGGTGGTTCCAGTGCTCCCAAGGCATAGAAGCGTTGTCCTCGTGGTCTCTATTTTAGGGTGGATAGTGAGGGTAAGACTATGGATGAAGTTGAACTGAGAAGAAGAAAGAAAGAGGCTGACCGCATGGCTGAGCAGGAAAAGAGGTAGAGAACCAGGAGGGGTGTATCCAAGAGGAAGGGCAAAGAGCCCAAGGTTAACTACAAGTCGCTGGACGCTGTTACTTTTTCTTCTATTCGTCACTGTGATCTGTTTGCGGAGTTGGCACGTGATACTGAGCTGAGTGATTCTCACTTTTGGTGTGCTGAATAGAAAGGAATCTATGAAGATGTGTTTGCCCGGCTGAAGATTAGGCCTATGAACCCGCTGATTCTTGCTGAGGGCTTGGAAAAGCCTCACCTTGTTGATGCCATGTATGTGGCTGAGCGGATGGGGCTGCACTATCTCATGGCTCTCCAATGCTCCTATGAATCTAAGGTTGTGAAGCAGTTCTTTTCCACCTTGGTTATTTGTGGTGATGAGCACCGCACTATGAAGTGGATGACTCGGGACAGGCCTATGCAAGCTGATTTCCGTGTGTTTTCTGAAGTTCTTGGCTATCCATTCTGTCATAGGGACTGTGCTAGTGGTTACCGTATCATCACCCAACTCAGGCCCAATAAAGATGCACTCCTCTCTCCGTGCATGTTGGACAATGGTATTGTGGGCACCTTTGTTGGTCTTTCTCCAATCTATGCTGCCTTGGTGGGTCTCTTCCGTGATTCTATCACCCCGAGTGGAGGCAACAATGACAGCATCCGTGGTCACCTAGTCCAGCTCCTAGCCTTCTCTCATGAGGTTGCATCTTGCGAGGATGAGTCTGTGCAGTACCAGCTGGATGTGATGGACTTCATTTACCATGAATTGACTAATGCAATGTTCAACATGATGTCCATTCCTTATGCTCCTTACATTATGATGCTCATCAAGCACCTGCTTCCATTTGAAGAATTTCACATTGATGTTGTGCACAAGGCAAAGAAGATCTACACCAAGGTTAGGAAGACCTCTCACCCCTCTTCTGCTCTTGAGGGTCTCATGAGGGATGCTCGTGCCAGTTGTCAACACCCGGATTTTTAATCCCAGATGCATGTTATGACATACCTCACAATCCCAGGATTACCATTTTTGCGAGACATAACAGATTGGATATCATAGTACATCATCCATTACAAACCATAATAAGGTTACACGAAGAAAGGATCTCATGATCCAGTCTTAATACAAACAAGTAGCAGAAATAATAAGCATAGCGGTGGGCTCCATCTTCAGTGTCCCAGGCATTGCTGACGATGGGAGATGATCCTAGTTGTCATAGCCGTCCTGCTATCCTTCTTCTGGATAGTCCTCCTCATAGTCTGGCCATGGGAATAGCCAGGGACAAAGCCATGAGTACTCTTTAAGTACTCGCAATCTATCACTAACAAGTAAAGTAGTTCTAGTAGGAATGCTAAGTTCTAAGTTTATTTGCAAAGTTAAGTTTGAAACCTAAGCCGAGTTCAAAAAGAAGAGAGATAAAAAAATAAAGTTCTAAATTCACTTTAGTGGGAACTTAGTTTTCATATTCACAACCCTATTGTGGTCAAGTCATGTCGCAATTCATTTCATAAGTCATTTTGAAAACATCTGACGACAGAACAGTATGGCCACTCCAACTGTCCATGACCACGGACGCGGCTATTCGAATAGTTTGACACTCTGCAGAGGTGGTACACTTTCACCACAAAATTCGTTACATCCATCAGGGATAACCCTGAATCATCATACTTAGTATGCGGATAATCAATCATAACCTTTCCTTTACACACTCTAGTATAAGCACCTCTCCTATGAGCTTGGCCTCCCAGCCATGGCCATCTGCCATCCTAGGCACTGCATAGGTGGACAACATCAAGAGGTAGCCTCAGCTCAAACCTCTTCCGCGAGGGAACCCATACTAATGCATATAAACATCCGTCTAAGCCTTACCCAATTCAGGTATTGTGGTTGTACGGTAAAATTGGAATGGTATCGCATCTGAACCCAACCATCAATTTATATAAAGGGCTAAGGCTCATGCCTCAACATTTTCACCATCATAAACAATTTGTGTTTCTCAACACATGTCAAAACATTTCAATAGAATGACTCATCATTCCAAGGTTTTCATAAGCATTTTCACCACATATTCCCATCTAGAGTGATCAAGTTTTTGGTTTAGCACTAACCACTAAGTTAAGAGTGTTCACTAAGGTGGGATGCTAATCTCAATATCATGCCATAGAATGACATCTAGTATAGGCCAAGTTTTATACTATTTATGCTATCTATACTACTTTCTAAAATCTCACAAAGCATTACTAGAAGTAAAGAAACTTTGGTAAAGCAAAAGTAAAACCTGCAAGTAAAACTTGGGATGGGTATAAATCAAAAGGTATAACCAAAGCATGCCTAATGCATCTTGCTTAGGTTAACTTGCATCTAGTGATGACTTGCAAGTATTATATTGCCAATAATAGCTTGCATAGTTACGAAACCTGAAAGTGTTAGCTTGCCTTGATTGGTGCAGAGGTTGAAATTCTCCTCGACTTCTTCGGGGTAGAACTCCTCCTCCTCATAGACTTGGTCGGTACTATCGTCTATAAATACATACGAGATACGCAATCACCAAACCATACTTAACTAGTCTATTTAGCACACTAAGGCACACACTTGATGATCTAGCATCATCACACTCATCATAAGATTTAAAGAACTAGTTTCATTTATTTGATTTGAGAAAAGTAATTTCTACTCATTGAAAATAATTAAGATTTAATATTATCCAATTAAAATATGGGATCATGTGGACACATGTCATCACCACATATTCTAATACATGGGGATGTGATTTAAATGTTTGAGCATATTTCAATAAGTTTAAGTTTATCATTTAAATGATTTAAAGTGACTAGAAATGCCTATATAGCATTATTTTGGTACTAGTCCAAAGTCACTGCATGCAAACCTAAATATTATTACATATTCAGATAGGTATTGTCAAATGTGATTTTTGAGAGTTGGAAACAACTCAAAAGCTATTATGGATAATTTTTGAAAAATGTTTGAATGGAGAAAAGTCTTTGTCTTGTTATTTTTGCTATATGTGATCTCTAACTCCAATTGATTTAAATCCAACAGGCTTGGATAGATAATTTAATTATCTTTCTAACAAAATTTGAATCATGCCATTTGGTTAAGTGAATCTCTCTTAGTTGATTTTTAAACAAGTGGACATAATCTAGTTTAAACCTAAATAGAAAATATCTATTTGAATTTGTGGGCTAGCGCGGGAAAATTAACGGGCCGACCTAGTGGCGCTCCGCGGCACAGAGGGAAACTGACAGGGAGTGCTATATGTCAGCAACTAACTCTAACCGAAGCGGTACAGGGCAATATCAGCCGTGTGATTAGAATAGAAATCAACATCCGTGGTTCATCGTTTTCCGGTGAATAGCTCCGGCGAGATCAAACCCTAACGCGACACGGTGGGGGTCTACGGCGTCTTACCAGGGCTCCAGCTGGACATGGCGATGGGGGATAACAAACTGGTGGACGACGACGGTTCTAGGTGTGGTCGCGGCGGCTCCTGGGGCAGTCGCAATTAGTGGCGCCTCTTCTCCTCTACTACGGCCAGCTCCGGTGGAATTCCAGCAACTGAGGGCTCGATTGGCTCCGGGGAGAAGTGGGGAAGGCTCAGTGGTGAGAGGGGAGTTGAGTGGTGTGAGAAATGAGGCCGGGGGAGGTCTCCTTTTATAGGCTCGATGATGGGGCAGTGCGGCATGGTCAGGCGGTGGTGGCGATGCGTCTACAGGGTGCTAGCGGCGCGGCTGGAGGTAGGGGATGGTGCGCAGTATCCTGGTGGTCCTCTACAG
This sequence comes from Avena eriantha, assembly GCA_910589775.1. Classification (NCBI taxonomy): domain Eukaryota; kingdom Viridiplantae; phylum Streptophyta; class Magnoliopsida; order Poales; family Poaceae; genus Avena; species Avena eriantha. The sequence continues at coordinate 281,818,009 of OU342742.1, read as the reverse complement.
CGTAAAGGCGTGGCTAGGGGAGGTCGCATTTGGTCGGAAATGGTCGACGCTCTACGCGGCAGAAGCGGCGTTCGACGCGGCGCACAGTGGCTGTGGGTCAAGCAGCGACGGACGGGCATGTCCAGGAGGCTGCTGGGGTAGTGGCAAAGCGGTGCGCGCGGGCTGCGGTCGAGGCGTGGTGTGTGCACGCTTGTCGGGCGTGGCGCTCTGGCGTGTGCTCGGCATGGCGCAGACACAGTGGGCGCGGTGGTTTCTGAGGTGGTCCAATGTTTGGCAGGGCTCAGGGAAGGGACAGGGGGCGGTGATGTGATCTCGCCTATCTCCTAGGCACGATGGAAGAGAGCGGGGTGGCCTGCTGCGAGCCGTCCATGCTCGACCGGCGGGCATGGCCTCGGGGTGGCTCGGCACTACTGCTAGCAGTGAAGGGGGGGTGCTGTCTGGGGCTGGGTTAGGTGCTAGGGAGACAGAGGAGAGAAGAGGGGGTCAATTGGGGGACAAGACATTAATCAACTACAGTAATAGTTAGGCAGATTAATTTGTGATCACCAGGTGTTCGACACAATGGGCGTAAGAAATGTAAATTTGAATTTTGGAAAGATTTTTGGTGGGTGTGTTGTTCATAAGCTTGATCATCTTTGGTTGCTTGGGTTTGGCAAGGGGAGTTCATTTGAGTGGTTTTTGAAAAAGTGGGATCTATGCATATGTAATGGATACAATTTTCAAATGTCATTTAAAATTAGTGGCTAAGTGTTTTTGTAAGATTTTAAAGTGGGCCTTGGTAGATCTTTGCTTGTACTAGCAAGGGGTGCAAGATCTAGAATTGTTTCTATTGGGAAAAGACTTCTAGGAATACCTAAAGTGGCCTAATGGATTAAAATGGTCAAAATGACCATTTGGTCTTTTTTATTCTTATTTGATTTCTTTTTTTTGGATTGTGTTTTTCAATGGTCTAGATGATGTGTCATTCACCTTTAAACCATTTCATATCATTTAGAATAATCAAACATGGCATTTACACACAAAGCTATACTAATGCATCAACACATGCATCCATAATTATTTTAATAAGAAAAAAGTTTTTGTTAACCCTAAATTGGGTGATTTGGATCTTGATAACCTTGATTAAAGTTTTGGGATGTTACACCAGTGCTCGTAGGCCCCTAGTGCCTCCTGTTGTTCGTGAGATCAAGCAACTGAACTGGTTCCAGTGGAACATTCTAGGCATGGGAGTGGACACTCGCAAGGGTCAGTATGAGGCTTACAAGAAGCGCCACGAGATGGCTCGCACTCAGCAGCTCATTCTTCACCATGTGTTCGGTGCTTCGGGTGACCCCCCTGTTCCTTCTACTCCCACACCATAAGCTTGGTGGAACTCTTCTTCTAGGCTTAACTATGGCGAGCTGGAGCGTCACCTGTTCACTTCCGCGGCCACTGATGATGATGAGGACGATGACACCGAGGAGCTTGAAGATGAGGACGAGGACAAGGAAGCAGATGAGGACTACGAGTGATACCTTGGGACATTAGCATCGCTCTTCTTCCTTTTTGGCGTCTCGATGCCAAAGGGGAGAAGTAGTTCTATTAGGTCTCCGAGGATTTGAATGGGTCGGGCACAAGCATTTAAACTTTTTCTATTCGTCATTTTCTCGCTTGTGCCCATTTAGCGTTGAACTTTAATTTGGGGTTTGGTTTTGTATGAAACTTTGTGTCTGTGTGGCTCTGGATTTATCTCGTGGATTACTCCTATGGATTCATCTATCATATCCTATAATATTGGTTATCTATCTCGAGGAAGGCGTTTATTGGTTATCACATTGGTAACAGTGGCTATATCAAGGATGCCTCTCTCTATCTTGGGGGTATGATTATGTTGTTTATATTTCAATGGAATAGACTCGTACCTATTTGTGTGCATTTGTATTCAAATGCAAATTTTTAGTATGCACATATTGAGGGGAGTCTCTTTCATGTATTTATTATTGGTGGTCTTGTGAACTTTCTTGCAAATCCTAGTATTGTCATCTAACACCAAAAAGGGGGAGATTGAAAGAACATTTCATGATTCCCTATGTTTTGTGTGTTAGATAACAATACCATGGAGTTTCTAATGTGCACTAAGTGTTGTAGGAAAGTTTTGAGTGTTTGGGGACCGGATTATCCGCCCCCATCATGGGCCAGATAATCCGGCCGGACCATCTTGGCCAGGGCTGGCTGCGCGCGAGCTTCTGTTTGGGGGCGGATTTTCCCCCGGACAGTCCGGCTCTGGGGCGGATTTTGTCCCTGGACCGGATAATCCGGCCCTCATGTTGGGCCGGATAATCCGGCCTCAAGGGAATCGCCTAAGGGAGCGTCTGCGCGAGCTTCTGTCTGGGGGCGTAATTTCCCCCGAATATTCTGTGGCTGGGGCGGAATTCCCCAGCCGGATAATATGGCCCTCCCCTAGGGCCAGATAATCTGGTCCCAAGGAGAAGATGTCAAGGTCCAGCCTGCGCGAGCTTCTGTTCGTAGGTGGATTTTCTGCCAGATAATCTGAGTCTGGGGCAAAGTTTTCCCCAGGCCAGATAATCCGGCCCTCACTTGGGCCAGATAATCCGGCCCCCAAAGGCTCCAACGGCTCAGTTGGGGAAGGGGGTATAAAAGCCCCCTCATCCCTTCAGGTTAAACTCTTGATTCATTCAAAAAGTGTTAGACCCATTGCAAGAGCTGTCTCTCTCTCTCTCGATCTCCCACTTCAACCACCTGAAGGCTTCGATCTTTGGGGGAATTGATGGAGGAGACAATCTACATCGTCATCACGAATCAAGCGCATCAACTCCTCTCCATTCATTTGGAGAAATCCCTGATCTAGTATTCTTGTTAATATCTAGATCTTGTGTTTTGTTATTGATAACTTGTTCTTGTGGCAGCTTGTTGTCATTACGGGAGCCTCCAATTTGGTTGTGGTGTTGTGCCCCGCTAGTTGTGTAAAGGTGCCGGTTCCCGCCTTTAAGGGTTCCTATAGTGGAAAGGTGGATCATTCCTTTGGTGGTGGGATCCATCGGAGAACAGGGTGAGGCCTATTGTGGCATGGTGGTCTTAGTACCGCCCACCCCTCCAACACAGATGTACTTCCCTTAACAAGGAAGGAACTGCGGTAAAACAAATCCTGTGTCTCTACGTGCTTCACTACGGTTCACTTGTTCCTCTTTCCCACTCGCCTTTTACTTGCTAGTAGTTAGGTTTGCATATAGGGAAATTCTTCATAATAGTCTATCTAGAGAATTTACCTTTTGTGTCAAGCCTAAAATTGAAAAAGCATTAAAATTTGAGGTAGCACCTATTCACCCCCTCTAGGTGCCCATATGATCCATTTCACCTGGGTGCGAGTTTACCCTTCTCGTGGAATCGTTGCATTCCTTTGAGAGGAGATACACAAAGATACGTGAATTCCCCAATGTTGAAGTTTACTTCTCTTCTTTTGGGCCCAGCATAGCTTTTCTGACGGGATTGGGCAGCTCTCAACTTTTCACGTTCCAGTTGAACTTGTTCTTCTGCTGACTTGATGATATCTAGGCCAAAGATTTGGCTTTCTCCAGTTTCAGTCCAGTTCAGGTGTGTGCGACACTTTCTTCCATAGAGAAACTGATAAGGGGCCATTTTGAGGCTGGCTTGATAGCTATTGTTGTAGGAGAATTCAGCAAACGGCAGACAATCCTCCCATTTGGAACCATGGGCTAGAACACATGAGCGGAACATGTCCTCTAGGACTTGATTGACTCTCTCAGTCTATCCTCCGGTCTGAGGGTGATATGTTGTGCTAAAAGATATATTGGTACCTACTGCTTCGTGCAACTTCTTCCAGAAACAGGAGGTACATTGGGGTCCTCGGTCATATACGATTTCCTTGGGAACTCCGTGGAGGCTGGCGATTCTAGAGATATAGAGTTCGGCTAGCTTATTTCCATTAAAATTTGTCCTAACGGGGATAAAATGGGCTACCTTGGATTGATAGTCCACTATAACCCAAATTGAGTTGTGCCCCCTTCTAGAAATAGGTAATTTCGTGATGAAGTCCATTCCTACCTTTTCGCATTTCCACTCAGGTATCTTTGTGGGTTGAAGCAGTCTGGTAGGGCTTTGATGCTCAGCTTTGACTCTTTGGCACACATCACACTTGGCTACAAACAACACTATTTCTCGCTTCATACCATGCCACCAGAACAGCTCCTTAAGATCCTGATACATCTTGGTGCTTCCGGGATGTATGGAATAGAGGGTTTCATGAGCTTCCTTCATGATAGTCTGCTTCAGGTCATGGTCACTTGGTACACACAGGCGTCCCTTGTACCACAACACACCACTATCATCTATATTGAATCAGGGGACATTCTCTCTTTCCATCCTCCGTTTGATCCCTTCAATACTTTTGTGGCCTTTTTGAACTTCTCTAATTTGTTCTGAGAAGGTTGGCTTCAACTCAAGGTGAGCAAGGAAGCCTGGACTGGCTAGTTCTAAATCAAACATGTCAAATTCCCTACTCAGCACATGTTGCTTCTTTATAATCATGGAATTCAGGGAGTAGGTTTCCGGACTAAGGGCATCAGCTACCACATTAGCCTTACCCTGGTGGTAATGAATTCCAAGATCATAGTCCTTAATTAATTCAATCCACCTTCTTTGTCTCATGTTTAGATCCTTCTGAGTGAAAATATATTTCAGACTCTTGTGGTCGGTGTATATTTCACAATGGTTTCACATAAGGTAATGGCACCAGGTCTTGAGAGCATGCACCATAGTTACATGCTCCAAGTTGTGAGTGGGGTAGTTTGTCTCATGAGATTTCAGCTGTCTAGATAGATAGGCGATGACCTTTCCTTTTTTGCATCAGCACATTACCCAACCCTAATTTGGAAGCGTCACAATATACTTCAAAGATCTTGGTGATATCAGGCATGGTCAGGACAGGGGCTGATACTAGTCTCCTCTTGAGTTCTTGGAAACTGTCCTCACATTTCTCTATCCAATCAAACTTCTTGTACTTCTTTAGCAACTGCATCATTGGCTTCGCAATACTTGAGAACCCTTCAAAAAACTTGCGATTGTGTCTAGCTAGACCCAAAAAGCTTATGATTTATGTCTGGTTGGTGAAGGCTTTCCACTCTAACACTGATTTAATCTTCGAGGGGTCCATAGAGACTCCTCCGGCAGATAGGACATGGCCAAGGAATCCAAGTTCCTTTAACCAGAACTCGCATTTGCTAAACTTAGCATACAGTTGATGTTCTCTTAGGGTTCCTATGACTAGTCTCAGATGCCTTTCATGCTCGGTCTCAGTCTTGGAATAGATTAGTGTATCATAAAAACACCACAACAAACTTGTCCAGATATGGCATGAATACCTTATTCATGAGATTCATGAAATAGGTTGGGACGTTGGTTATCCCGAAAGACATGACGGTTTACTCAAATAGACCATATTGGGTGGTGAAGGCTATCTCGGGGATATCCAACTCCCTTATCTTGAGTTGATGGTACCCCGTGCAGAGACCTATCTTGGAGAACACCCGGGCTCCATTCAGCTGGTCAAACTAATCCTCAATCTTGGGCATAGGGTACTTGTTCTTGATGGTCACCTCATTAAGCTTTCAGTAATCCGTAACCTGACGGGTGGTTCCATCCCTTTTGTCCACAAAAAGGACTGGTGATCCCCAGGGTGATGCACTTTGCTAGATATGTCCTTTGCGCAACATGTCATCCAATTGCTTCTTTAACTCTACTAGCTCCTTGGGGTTCATACGGCAAGGCCTTTGATCTATGGGGGCGGTTCCAGGGATTAACTCTATGATGAACTAGATATCCGATTAGGTGGCATACCGAACAATTCCTCAGGAAACACATCCGGATATTCACAAACCACTAGTACTTTCTCTTAGGTGGGGCCTGATCTACTCTTCTGGAAGTAGGCTCGAGATGAGGGCACGGTTTCCCTATACTCGACTTGCACTCCTTCACTACGAGTCATGGATATTGCTTTTCTAGCATAGTCTATGACTCCATGATACATGGACCTCCAATCCATTCCTAGTATCACATCTAGACCCTGAGCTCCCAGTACGATTAGGTCAGCCTTGAAGGTTATACCCTAAATAACTACGGGGATATCTCGACAGATGGTTTAGGTTTTGGCTGGCGACCCAGGTATTGTACTAACATAAGTCTATCCATATGACTAGGTTCCATCCCACTCTTCTCAGCAAAGGGTTCAGTAATGAATGAATGCAATGCTCCAAAGTCAAATAGCACTATAGTGGGGACTAGGTTGACAAGGAATGTACCCAGAATGATGTCGGGGGACTCCTAGGCTTCCTCAACATTGATGTGATTCAGATGACCTCTAGCTGTATTAGCTAGCTTCTTGGGGGTTATGCCCCTAGCTGGGGCTCCTTTGGCATGTCCTTGGTTGAGACGGGCTGCATTGAGACACAGAGCATTCTATTTCTTCTTCTCGGGGCACTCACGGTAGAAATGTCCTGTTTTCCCACAAGTGAAATAGCCAGATCCAGTAGGGCGAGCATTGGGGTTAGTAGGGCCTCTAGGGAAGGGTTTGGGTTTCTACCTCTTGGATGAGGATTGTTGAAGTTGTGGTTGGGGTTGTTGGGGCACGGAGCATAGGACGGGGTCCTCTGCGGTGGGGGTGCACGCCTAGAGGGTGGCATGCTATGCGACCTCTGTCCACTTGGTCCTCCCTGCTGCATCATACAGAGCTTGCGGTTCTCGATCACTCCTTTGTGTTTTCTTTCCACCAAGATAGCAGCATCAACTAGAGCGTCCAATTCCTTAAAACCCTAGGCTACCAGATGACACTTCAGCTCATCCTGTAGTCCATTCATGAAGGTATCTACTTTCTTCTCCTCAGTTATCATCTGGGGCATACCTTGCCAGATCAGTGTACCTCTCCAAGTATTGCAACACTGACATACCCCCTTGCTTTAGGGTGCGGAACTAATCTCGCATCATCTTGATTAGACCCAGGGGAATGTGACGCTTGTGGAACCTTTCCTTCAAGTCCTCCCAGGTAACCACTTGTCCAGCTGGCAGAATTTCCTTAACGCTAAGCTACCAGTTCCTTGCTTTCCCTATGAGGTAGTGGGTAGCAAGGAGCACCTTCTCATCATTTCTGACGTGGGCAACTTCCAGATTGTTCTGTATGGTGTGGAGCCAGTAATCAACATCAAAGGGGTCAATGCCTTTGGTGAACATGGGTGGGTGGGTGTTCTGGAAGTCACTAAGTCTGGATCTCTAATCTCCGTTCCCTTCTTCAACCTCATTGTTGTGGGCATTCCCGGCGGCTGCCTCAGAGAGTTGTTTCTAGAGCTACGATCTTGGCCTGGCGTTTAGCACTAGCATCTTGGCGGTCTTCCATGAACATACGCAGAAGTTGAGCCATGGTTGGCTCAGGCGGAGGGGTTGGTGGAGGGTAGTTGTGACCATGGGGATGCACCATCCTAAAGGTAAACTGTTAGGATAGGTGCGAGGGTAGTTTTAGAGCGAACCCACTTGACAAACATGGAAATTTAAATAAGACAGGACATATCATACATGACTAAGGCAAGCACTTAGGATAACATCGAGCCTAAGTTCAACATTAAAATCACATAGTTCACACGTCACAACCCGACGTTCGAGCAACACTTAAGAACGTTCAACAAAACATAACAAACACCAAGGTAGACAAATCGCCACTCAAAAGGGGGTACAACGACTATCTCACTAGCTCTTGAAGACTAGCACATAACCTGCTCATTGACGATGCCATTGGGGCGTGTAGTGATATCTTCCTCGATGATGACCTCAGGGGCATCCTCCTCAGGCTCGGGGTCCTCCTCCTCGGGCTCCCGCTCAGGGTCCTCCTCCTCGTCCATATGATCATCATCCTCAGGGTCACTCTATGGCTCCATATCAAAATCCTCCTTGCTGGCCGCGTCGTCATCCTCATCAAGCAGATCTTCATTCTCCTTGCAGAGCTTAGCACACTCCTCCTCTATCTCCTCTATATTGGCCTCCATGGTCACTAGGATCTCCTGCCTCTCAGTGCTTCTCGATCAATATGGCCTCAATCTCTACAGAATGCGGGGGCACTATCACTCCTTTCATAGTGCATACCATGAGCCAAGCTAACTCTCCATCAATCGGCTTGGGAATCTGGGCACCCGTAATCTCTAGGGCAGGGCGTCCAACATACTTGGCCAAGTCCGAGAGGTTAGACTCGAACAACAAGAGTGTCTTATCAAAACCCACCTGACGGAACTTGGTGAAGATAACAGCCAGAGTGAGATAAACTGCACAGAGTTCCTTATGATACATGTGTGGATCTTATCGCTAGTGTGGCCTTGTTCTTATTATCAGACAACTCAGATGCAATACACCCGGCCTCTCCATATCTAGGAAATTGAACTAAGCACATGGAACAAAAGAAGACCATAGTGGGGCTAAAATGTTTGACGCTAATTTTTGGCAAAAAAATATGAAAACAAGAAAGACAAATGGTAAATTTAAGAAAACAAAAAATGTGGCAAGGACCAAACTTCGGGTGGGGGGCCTTACGGTAGGTGTTACACGAGATCTACGGTGGCTCATGTGGATGGGCGGAGTTTGTACTCCATTGTTGCTCCTCTACATAAAGGTAAGGCCAACTGTAAATACAAACAGGTTCCAACATGATATATGTTGGCATGAAGTGAAACAAAAGTGATGGGGTCTTACGAGATTATAGGAGCCATTCACTCTATGATATTGTGTGCAAACTAAGGCTGCTCCTTGCATAATAACAACAAACAGTTTGAGCCGCAGGTTAAGAGGGATCAAATCGATAGTAGATAATGGTCAAATAGTATGACGTGTGTAAACGTGTAGTATAGGATTGCAGGACAATAGCACGATGGAAATACTATAGTTCGTAAATCGGCGAATGAGAGAGATATTATATAATCATATCTCATGTGGAAAGGTACAACGGAGAATGTAAACAAATATGTTAAGTGACTAATAATTCACAAATAAATAGTACAGTACATAAAAACAGTTCAATGCACTGGAGTTTAAGCGTAACCACAATGGGTTAATTTAGTACTCCCTCCGTTTCAAAATATAAGATGTTTTAGCTTTGTGAAAATAGTGCATCTATACCACTTTTAGTGTGTAGGTTCATCTAGGTTTGGAGTGAACCTACACACTAAAATGAGTCTGGATACACTTCTTTCATAAAGCTAATGCATCTTATATTTTGAAACAGAGGGAGTACATAATAGGTGTATATCAAGTAAAGAACCTGTTAGTTAGGAAATTTAGCACGAATACAGTACATTGCCAATAAACAAATCACAAAGGTAGATCTGGTTTTACCTCAGTCGGGGTGGCGTCTAGGCCTCCTCTGCATCCTCACGGGCCACGTCGAGGTTGCCAAAGGTGTTACGGTCGTATGGGTGTCGACAATGGGGAAGTAGATCTTGGGCGGGCGAGATACGAGCATAACGCTGGACCACGACGTCCGTGGAGGAGATCCTAGGCGGTTGATGATCTGATCAACACGTCGGACAAGAGGGTTCGTTGAGCAGATCAGGTGTGTGGGCACGCTGGCTAAAGTACAGCGGGGATGTTCCTACCGGTGATGTATTCCTAGAGGAGAGATAGGGGGAGGGGGTTGGGTTTAGGTACTGCTAGCACTATACTGGGAACATTACGAATGAAGCCCCCACCTACCTAATTTAATAGGGGTCGAATGGGAATTTCGAAGTATCTAAAATTTTGGGGCACGAACTATGTCCTGATGCGCAGGATCGTTTTCAAAAGGTGTTCAAATTTTCATGATCCAAAGTCTTAGCTAGAAGTCGAACCACTCGTGAAAACTCTCTGTGGTTTCAGATATATTAATTAACCGCTCGATGGGTACCTCCAAAAGATTTTTTCATAAAACTTTCAAAGCAACCTACAATTTATTACTTGTAGTTCAAGTTTGACCTAATTTCATTAAATTCAAGAGCAATCTATCGCACTTAGTTGTAGCTCAAGTTTGACCTAATTTCATTAAACTGTCAAGACACAAAATCTTAGCAAGAAGATGAACCTGTCATCTTAACTCTCTTTTGGTTTCTGATAGTATATTAATTGACCCCCCCACGCGCCCCCTCTGATGGGTACCTGTAAGAGCTTTTCCATAAAACTTTCAAAGCAACCTACACGGTTTACTTGTAGTAGTTCAAATTTTACCTATTATATTTTTTCCGCTTTGCATATTATAATTTTATATAGTGATGATATGCCAGATGTCTATTATCTGAGTCTTACGTGCGGGGCACGTGCAATTTACTAGTACTTATAGTTTCAAATTTGACCTAATTTCGATAAATTGACATAAAGTCATTCTAATGGACAGAGTTAGCTGGGAAGTTTGAAAACTCATAAAACATGGGAATCGTTGGTACAACATGTTGGTACAATATATATGTATGTAAACTTGGCTTGTGGCATTCAGACCCAATATTCTTCAGACTTTTCTTTAGGAAAAAGAATAACCTCGCTCGCATTCTTCACTCAGAAAATGTAGAATTGAATGTTCTTTCTTGATAGTTGGGAACTCACGCTGACAACACTGTTTACTACAAAACGATGCACCGATGATCTACCTATTAAAAGACATTTAATTCAAGAGCAATCTATGGCGTTTACTTGTAGCTAGCTCAAGTTTGACCTAATTTCGTTAAATTACGAATATGCAAAGTCTTAGCAAGAAGTTGAACCTATCGTCGAAACTCTAACTAGTTTTTGGTATATTAATTTGAACCCTCGATGGGTACGTCCAAAAGCTTTTTTGTAAATCTATCCAAGCAAAACCTACAATTTACTTGTAGTTTCAAATTTGACCTAATTCCGAGATATCGACATAAAGTTATTCAAATGTGCGGGGTTAGCTAAAGGAAGCTTCAAAACCCATAAAACATGGGAATCACAAGTACAACATGTTGTCGATCCACTATATATATATGTCTGTCAACTTGGCTTGTGGCATCCACATCCAATATTCTTTGGACTTTTCTTTACGGAAAATAACAACTAACCGCATCTGTCTTCACTTGAAAAACGTAGAATTCAATGTTGTTTCCTGGTAGTTGGACACTCACACCCACGGCACTGGTTACTACTAGAAAATGCACCCATCTACCTCTGAAATGAAATTTAATTCAAGTGCTATCTATCACGCTTAGTTTTAGCTCAAGTTTAACCGAATTAATTTTTTTAAATTATCAAGATGCAAAATCTTAGGAGGAAGTTGAACCTATCGTCAAAACTCTTGTTGTTTTTAAATATATTAATTGTGACCCCTTGATGGGTACCTCCAATTTAAAAGCTTTTTCGTAAAAGTTAAAAAGCAAAACCTACAATTTACTTGTAGTTTCAAATTTGACCTAATTTCGATAAATCGACTTAAAGTTATTAAAATGGGCAGAGTTAGCTAGGAAGTTTGAAAGCTCATAAAACATGGGAATCGCAAGTACAACATGTTGTCGATCGACTATATATGTCTGTCAACTTGGCTTGTGGCATCCACATCCAATATTCTTTGGACTTCTCTTTACGAAAAATAACAACTAGTAGCCTCGCTCATCTTCACTCGGAAAATGTAGAATTGAATGTTTTTTCCTGATAGTTGGAAACTCACACTGATGGCATTGTTTACAACAACAAGGTGCATCGATCTACCTCTGAAAATACATTAATTCAAGAGCAATCTATCGCCCTTGAACTTGTAGCTCAAGTTTGACATGATTTCGTTAAATTGTCAAGATGCAAAATCTTAGCAAGAAGTTCAACATATCATTAAAACTCTCGGTGTTTTATGATATATTAATTGTGACCCCTCAATGGGTACCTACAAAAGATTTTTCGTAAAACTTTCAAAGCAACCTAGAATTTACTTGTAGTTTCAAATTTGACCTAATTTCAATAAATCGACTTGAAGTCATCCGTTCAAATGGGCAGAGTTAGCTAGGAAGCTTGAAAACTCATAAATAAAACATGGGAATCGTTGGTACAACATGTTGGTCCACTATATATGTCAGTAAACTTGGCTTCTGGCATTCAGATCCAATATTATTGTTTGGACATTTCTTTACGGAAAAGAACAACCTCGCTCATCATCACTCAAAAAATTGAGAACAATTGAATCTTCTTTCCTGATATAGTTCGGAAATCACACTGTACCGACGGCACTGGTTACTACAAGAAAATGCACCCATCTACCTCTCTAAAAATTCATATATTTCAACAGCAATCTATCGCGCTTACTTGTAGCTCAAGTTTGACCCAATTTCGTTAAATAGTGTCATGCGATGCCAAATCTTAGCAAGAAGTCAAACCTGTTGTCAAAACTGTCGGTTTTTCTCATATATTGATTGTGACACCCCTCCCGATCGGTACGGTACCTCCAAAAGCTTTTTCATAAAACTTTCAGAGCAACCTACAATTTAGTTATAGTTCAAATTTGACCTAATTTCGGTAAATCGACATGTAGTCATTCAAGTCGGCAGAGTTAATTAGCTAGGGAGTTTGAAAACTCAAAAAACATATGGGAATCATAAGTAAAGCACATTGGTACACTTAATATGTCTAGAAGCTTGGCTTATGGCATTGAGATCCATATTCTGCTTCGAGCTTTCTTTACAAAAAAGAACCATCTCGTCATCACTCGGAAAACTGAGAATTTTATTTCCTGATATTTGGAAACTCACATTGACGACATTGTTTACTACATGAAGATGCACCCATCTACCTCTGAAAATACATTTAATTCAAGAGCAATCCATCACGCTTACTTGTAGCTCAAGTTTGACCTAATTTCGTTAATCGACAAGTCACTGAAGTGCGCGAAGTTAGCTAGGAAGCTTGAAAAATCCTAGTACTAAAAACTTTGGTATTACGTATAAGAAGCTGTGTCCCAATTTGTTTGATAATTGGGGCGGTTGCATTTTCTTTTAACCATGGTAGGTCTCGTAGGAGCGAGGTGCTTCAGAGTAAACACGGTCGATGGAAGTACAAGTTACATCAAGGACCTCATAAAAATAAAAATTGCATCCAAGTCCATGCATTTAGCACAAGGACCCTGAAACTGAGCAATGAAGTGTGTGTTTTTAGGTTTGCGCATACTAGCTTTCATCGTGCTAAAGACTATCAATAGAATCTTTGTAGATGATAAGAATGGAAAAGAAGATCCAGTGGTTAGCAATGTTTGGATTTGCCGGTCTTGATCCAACGGTCAATGTTTGAAGTTATCCGTACACTATACAGTGGTATGGTATGGTATTGTAAGAGATAAGACAAGATAAAGATAAGATAAGAAGTACTACGAATGGCCGATCTTTTGAGTAACCTTCCCCCCCGATGTTTGGGAAGCAAGTGAAAGTTTCAAAAACCGGAAAAGTTTGAATTTTTTTGTCGCCAAGGACCAAAGTGGTTTCCTTCCTATGTACTCCTCATCCCTACTCCACACCAACGCGGCTGTTGAACACACTAGAGACATAGAGCCGTCGTACCAAGGCACATGTGCTCAGCACCACGATGTGGACGAGGGAGAGATCAGCCGGGCCGGTGCGCGAGGGGAAAGGATAGGAGAGAGGAAGGATGGATGGTGAGAGGCAGCGAAGGAGAGAGTAAACACACAATTATTTTTGCGTGCATAGGTCCTGAAATTTACTAGTACTAGCATAGTGTAGTACACTGTAAGGCCGTAGGAGTACCTCGTGTCAGAAAACCATCATAACTTTGCTCTGACATGGGACCGCCTTCAACTTCTCTTCGCTGCGCCCTCTTCCCTTGCCAACGTTTTATTCTCTCAACATGTACAACATGTGGACAGAGGTGGCCATATGTCTAAGCAAAGAAATATACTACTCCCGCATTGTGTAAAAAAGCACACCTTAATATGGCCTACTACTCGTTCAAAAAAATGGCCTACGTACTATGTGGCATCCGCTAAGGTTCACATTATACACAGTGGAAAAATAAAGTTATCTTTAAGCCTAAGGTGCACCTCAAGCTTGTGGGTTACCCATAGAGAATAGAAATATCATTTCCCCTCTCTCCCTATTTCATGTGGTCGTTTTCAAAAGATGTTCAAAATTTTCGTGATGCAAAAACTTAGCTAGAAGTCATACCACTCGTCAAAACTCTCTATGGTTTCTGATATATTAATTAACTGCTCGATGGGTACCTCCAAAAGCTTTTTTCATAAAACTTTCAAAGCAACATATAATTTATTACATGTAGTTCAAGTTTGACCTAATTTCATTAAATTCAAGAGCAATCTATCACACTTAGTTGTAGCACAAGTTTGACCTAATTTCATTAAACTATCAAGATGCAAAATCTTAGCAAGAAGATGAACATGTCGTCAGGACTGTCTTTTGGTTCCTGATAGTATATTAATTGCTCCCCCGCGTGCCCCCTCCGATGGGTACCTCTAAGAGCTTTTCCGTAAAAATTTCAAAGCAACCTACACGATTTACTTGTAGTAGTTCAAATTTTACCTATTATATTTTTTCCGACTTGCCTATTATAATTTTATATAGTGATGATACGCCAGATGTCTATTATCTGAGTCTCACATGCATGGCACATGCAATTTACTAGTATTTGTAGGTTCAAATTTGACCTAATTTCGATAAATCGACATAAACTCATTCTAATGGGCAGAGTTAGCTGGGAAGTTTGAAAACTCATAAAACATGGGAATCGTTGGTACAACATGTTGGTCCAATATATATGTATGTAAACTTGGCTTTTGGCATTCAGATCCAATATTCTTCAGACTTTTCTTTAGGAAAAAGAACAACCTCGCTTGTATTCTTCACTCGAAGAATGTAGAATTGAATGTTCTTTCTTCATCGTTGGAAACTCACACCGACGACACTGTTTACTACAAGAAGATGCACTGATGATCTACCTATGAAAAGACATTTAATTCAAGAGCAATCTATGGCATTTACTTGTAGCTAGCTCAAGTTTGACCTAATTTCGTTAAATTACGAATATGCAAAGTCTTAGCAAGAAGTTGAACCTATCGTCGAAACTCTCGCTGGTTTTTGGTATATTAATTTTGAACCCTCGATGGGTACTGTCGGGGGGATGATGCCCAGGTACCCAAACCGGACAAGAAACCAGACAGTCGGATCGCATCCGGCTGGCCAGAGGTAGCCGGACAGGGTAAGACAGGCCGGCTATCACCCGGTAGCCGGATCAGCAAGAGACAACTGGATACGGCGACGTAGCCGGACCTAATCAGTGAGACAGGACGACGTGCGTATCAGTGCACGGTACGCCCTGTACGATGACAAGACTGGCCACCACCCGGCCATACCGAAGACTTTGCGAGGGTGATGCAGGAACAGTGGCATGTGCTGACGACAGGCTCGCACGGCGTCCACTGTGCCTACGACAGCCATACCGCTCGTACTCCGATAAGACATACCATACTAGACACTGTGGATGACCAGCCGGCTGGGGCCCGCGTGTGGGGCCCGCAAGTCGGATTGGCCAGGGAGACCGTTGCCTCTCTGCCTATATAAGGAGAGGCAAGGCCTCAGTAGAAAGGGTTGGTCATACAGCATTTAAGGCAGTAGCTAGCACATACATCTCGAGGAGCACTTGTAGTTCGTGTATTCCACATAGTCAGATCCGGCATGATTAGGGGCTTTACCTCATCACGAGGGCCCCGAACCTGGGTACTTCTTGCATCCCGCTACGCTCGCTTGTATCCAATCCCGCCTACGAACGCCGTCGATAGCTTCCCTACTAGTCCCCACACCTCTATCTAACCTCCTCAGGTACTGCCGTTCCCAATACAACGACAGTTGGCGCCCACCATGGGGCAAGATGGCTTCGACCGGAGTCACGTTCCGCACAGGACCCCGCACTTTAGCCGGTGAGCGCATGGCCTCCGGGCTGGTGCTCACGCTTGGCAAGTTCGACTGTGTCATCAACAACGCCTCTTGTTTCGCCGGAACCTCCTTCCCTGCGAACGGCACCGTCCTGCTATTCGGTGATCTCCCCGTCTACGTCGCCACCATCCCGGAGCGTTTCCCTAGGGAAATCGTGTCTGTCGCGGAGCTGCCGCGCTCAGGCGGCAGCGCCTCCACCGCATCCCGCGGCGTGGAGGTCATGATGGCCGGTTCCAGCTCCCATCCCCGCCAGCCGCGGGAGCGAGGCGCGGACGAGGTCGGAACTTCCGCTCCCTCGCAGCCCCGGAACCCGGTGGAGGATGCCATTGATCGGCTCCTGACGCCGGTTAACCTCGGGGATAACCCGGAGGAAGCGGAGGCCAACTTCAGCATGGAGAGACAGATCTTCCTCCATGAGGCCATGGAGCTGGCGGTAGCCCGCAAGCAACTCGAGATCACCCGGCGCGAGTACGACCGCGTGCACGGCCTTACTTCGGCTAACGTGGAGCCGAGCCGGCGTGGCTAGGTACGGCGTCGGGGCGGCGAGCTGGGCGGTAGGATGGAAAAGGACGGGGAACCGGATCCCGCGCCTGCCCTCACATGGCCCACCTACAGCACGCCCATCAAGAACTTGTGCGCGGCGCGAGCCGCGGCAGAGGAACTACCCAGCCTAGAGGGCGAGGAGCGAGCCCGCCAGCACGCTCGCGTGCAGGAGCTCCTCCGCGTCGCGGACGAGCAGGCCGGTGCCAACCGGCAGATGCAGGAAGACCTTAGCTACTCCAGGGGGAGCAAGCTACCTGCCAACAGCAGGGGCGCGCCGCGCGACACCCAGCAGGCGTCCTCCCCTCAGCCGCCCAGGGCCCGCAGCAGGCGTCGCAGCTCTGGCAACAGGGGCCAGCTACACCAGAGGCAGACGGTGAACAACAACCCGCCACCTCCCCCTCCGCTAGCCGGAGCGCCCAAACCAGCCGGTTCCCGTCTATCTGGCCGGGTGGGAGCGCCCAACCCGGATTGTCTGGATGCCCGCGACCGCATCGAGCTCCTCGCTCAAGCGCGCGTCACGGAGGAGGAAGATTCGACCGTCCCGGTTTGTTTCGGACCCCGCATCCGGAACGAACCGTTTCCGGATAAATTCTCCCTACCCAAGGACACCCCCAAGTACGACAGCAGTATGAAGCCGGAAGACTGGTTGACCGACTACGCTACGGCAGTCGGCATCGCCCACGGGAACAAGCGCACAGCCATGCGCTATGTCCCCCTCATGCTAACCGGGTAGGCAAGGACATGGCTCAATAGCCTTGTGCCCAACAACATCAACGCCTGGCCTGACTTTGAGAAAGTGTTCGTCCGCAACTTCAACGGCACATACAAGCGCCCAGGGCACCCGCGCGACCTGTCCTTGTGCATCCAGGGTGACCGCGAGACCGACCGCGAGTACCTCGCCAAGTGGACAGAGCTGCGCAATACTTGCGAGGGCATCCTGGAGAGCCAGGCCATCAGTTTCTTCATCGAGGGTTGCCGAGAGGGCACCATGCTTCGCCACCGGCTACTGTGTGACGAGCCGAAAACCATGGCAGAGCTCATGACGGTTGTGGACCAGTACGCCACGGCGGATGCCGCCATGAAGAACCCCCTCCGAGTAAACGCGGACGGGCGTCCGAATCCCACGGAGCCAGCTCGCGACCGACCAAGCAACCCGGCAGGAGAAGCCGGATCCTCCAGACGCCACGGCAACGACAACCGGTTCCACGGGGACCGCTAGGCTGGACAGCAGAAGCCTCGCAACCACGCGCGGCATGTCAATGCTGTGGAGGGTGCGCCCGACGCACCGGCTAATGAGGCAAGAAGGCAGAAGCCACGACTCACCTTCGACCAGATGTTTGACGGCCCGTGCAAGTGGCATAACGGTCCCTTCAAGCCGGCTACGCACACCACCCGGAACTGCAGCTGGACCCGCCAGCTAAAGGACCAGGGCAACCAACCTCGTCCCCTGCCTCCCCCACCGGGTGGACCTCCACCACCGGCTAGGGGAGCCGGCAATGATGGTAACGGCGGCAACGGCGGCAACAACAACAACGGCTACCCCCAGCCGCACGCCGCCTACCACATCTTCGAGATGGAGCAGGACGACAAGCACAGCCATAGGCGACACTCCAAGGAGGTCAACACCATTGTCTCTCCGGTCCCCCAGTACCTGAATTGGTCGGAAACCCCCATCACCTGGAGCCGGGCGGATCAGCCTTAGTAGCTACCGACTCTCGGGGGCTACGCCATGGTGCTCGACCCTCTCATCGTCTCCAAAACGCGCACCTGCCGATTCTCGCGCGTCCTCATCGACAAAGGCAGCAGCCTCAACCTCCTCTACCAGTCCTCGCTGGAGAAGCTAGGCATTCGCGAAAGCGACCTGCGCCCGACTACCACGACGTTCCACGGCGTACTGCCGGGGCCAGCCTGCGCCCCGCTGGGGAAAATCCAGCTGGACGTCATCTTCGGGACCGAGGAGAACTTCCGCCGCGAACCAATCTGGTTCGAGGTGGTAAATCTGATGAGCTCTTACCATGCTCTCCTCGGGCGCCCCGCCCTCGCCAAGTTCATGGCCATGCCCCACTACGCATACCTCAAGACGAAGATGTCGGGACCCCACGGCGTGATCACCATCGCCGGCTGTTTCAGGCGGTCGATGGAGTGCGCCTCAGCCGGTTCCAAATTGGCAGAGGCCCTCATCATAGCCGAAGAAAAGCGCGTGATCATGCGCAATGTGGCCATGGCCCAGCAGGACATTCCGGCTAGCAGCAAACCGGCTGGAGAAGGAGCTTTCCAGCCGGCGAAGGAGACGAAGAGGATCATGCTCGACCCCTCCGACCCGACTAAGTTCGTCACCATTGGCGCCGGCCTGGACAGCAAATAGGAAGGCGCGCTCGTCGACTTCCTCCGTGAGAATCGGGAAATCTTCACATGGTCCCCCAAGGACATGCCGGGTGTGCCGAGGGAGTTCGTCGAGCACTCACTTCATGTGCGTCCGGATGCCAAGACGGTCAAGCAACCTCTGCGCCGGTTCGCAGAGGAGAAGAGAAAGATAATCGGTGACGAGATCACCCGGCTCCTTGCAGCCGGTTCATCATGGAAGTGTACCACCCGGACTGGTTGGCGAACCCAGTCTTGGTGCTGAAGAAGAACAAGACCTGGCGCATGTGTATCGACTACACCAGCCTGAACAAGGCGTGCCCGAAAGACCCCTTCGCCTTGCCCTGTATCGATCAAGTCATCGATTCCACGGCTGGCTGTGATTTGTTGTCTTTTCTAGATTGCTATTCTGGGTAGAATCAGATCCGGCTAAACCCGACTGATCAGATTAAGACATCATTTATCACCCCCTACGGGGCTTTCTGCTATGTAACCATGCCTTTCGGCCTAAAGAACGCAGGCGCCACCTATCAGCAATGTATGTAGAAATGCTTGCACTCGCAGATAGGCCGAAACGTGCATGCTTACGTGGATGACGTGGTCATCAAGACCAAGGAGAAGCGCACCCTCCTCGAGGATCTGGAGAAACATTTGGCAACCTCCGCCAATACCGGATGAAGCTGAACCCGGAAAAGTGCGTCTTCGGGGTGCCGTCCGGCCAGCTCCTCGGTTTCCTCGTATCACAACGAGGTATTGAGGCGAATCCACAGAAGATCGCGGCCATCGAGAGGATGCAGCCGCCCAGGAACCTGCTTGGGGTCTAGAAGTTCACCGGATGCCTGGTTTCCCTCAGTCGCTTCGTCAGCCGGCTGGGGGAGAAGGCACTCCCGTTGTACCGGCTGATGAAGAAGATGGACAAGTTCTCCTAGACTCCGCAAGCCGACACCGCGTTTCACGACCTCAAGCGCATGCTATCCACATCACCGGTTCTAGCCACGCCGGCTAGCAAGGAGCCGATGTTGCTCTATATAGCAGCCATCAGCCGGGTCGTCAGCGTCGTCCTGGTGGTGGAGCGCCCCGAGGAAGGCAAGGCTCAGCCGGTTCAGAGACCCGTCTACCACCTCAGCGATGTTCTCTCCCTATCTAAGCAGAACTACCCCCACTACCAGAAGATGTGCTACGGTGTGTACCTGGCATGCAAAAAGCTCAAGCACTACTTCCAGGAGCACCCGATTAAGGTTGTGTGCACTGCACCCCTTTCAGAAATCATCGGCAACAAGGACACCACCGGCCGAGTTGCCAATTGGGCCATCGAGCTCGCCGCCTACTCCATCCAGTACGAGCCCCGGCTCACGATCAAGTCGCAGGCGTTGGCGGACTTCCTCGTCGACTGGGCCGAGACCCAGTATCTCCCACCGGTTCCGGAGTCGGACCACTGGCGGATGCACTTCGACGGGTCGAAGATGCTCGGGGGCTTGGGAGCCGGCATTGTGCTCATCTCGCCCAAAGGAGACCGGCTGGAGTACATGCTGCAGATCCACTACAAGGCCTCCAACAACATAGCCGAATACGAGGCAGTGGCGCACGGGCTCCGGCTAGCCAAGGAGATCGGTGTCAACCGGATCCTGTGCTTCGGTGATTCGGACTTGGTGGTGCAGCAGGCGTCCGGAGAATGGGACGCCAGAGATGCAAACATGGCTCTCTACCGATTCCACATCCAGAAGCTCAGCGCCTCCTTCGATGGGTGCGAAATTCAGCACATCCCCCGCATCAACAACGAGGCAGTTGATGCGCTCTCCAAGATCGGATCCACCAGGCAGGCCATCCCACCAGGGGTCTCCTTGGAGCACCTTCGCAAGCCATCTATCAACCCGTCACCAGAATCAAACTCCATCGTATGGGCAGGAAGCGTTCCAGCTGACGGTGTGGCAGAAGCAGAGCCGGCAGAACCGCCGAAGAAAAAGATTCGAAGCACCAATTCTGGCCAGGCAGTGCCTTCTGGCTCGCAAGACCCGGGGGCTGCCAGCTCGCCTAGTGGCTCGGGGGCTTCCGTCCCGGGTACGCCACCCGGACGACCCCCCGACATCCGCCAGCCAGAGGACAGGAGCGTCCTCGTCATTCGGGAAGTGCCATCCTGGGCACATCCCTTCATGAGCTACATCGCCAATGGAGAACTCCCGGACGACGAGGTGGAGGCCAGGCAAATCCGGCGCCGCGCGCACACGTACACCATCATAAACAGCGAGCTGTACAAGTGCAGCGTATCCGGTATCTTCCAAAGATGTGTTGATGTGGACACGGGCTACCGACTACTCAAAGATATCCACCAGGGCGAGTGCGGGCACCATGCTTTGTCAAGGGCGATAGTCACCAAGGCATTCCGCCATGGTTTCTATTGGCCCACCGCCCTCGAGGACGCTGAGCAGCTGGTCCGCGCATGCAATGGGTGCCAACGCTTCGGGTAGCTCAGGCACATGCCAACTTCGGTACTCAAGACCATACCGATCACCTGGCCCTTTGCGGTTTGGGGCCTCGACATGGTCGGTCCTTTCAAGCGAGCACGCGTGGGCATGACCCACCTACTGGTAGCGATGGACAAGTTCACAAAGTGGATCGAGGCCAAGCCTATCCGGAAGCTGGAATGGGACGACGATTGTTACCTTCTTCACCGACATCATCAACCGCTTTGGCTACCCCAACAACATCATCACCGACAACGACACGAACTTCGCCAAGGGGGCCTTCGCCCAGTTCTGCAGCAACTAGGGCATCCGACTGGACCTCGCCTCCGTCGCGCACCCGCAATACAACGGGCAAGTCGAAAGAGCAAATGGCTTGGTGCTAGCCGGCATCAAGCCACGCCTCATCAAGCCGTTAGAGCGGTCACCCGGATGTTGGATCGAAGAACTTCCAGCTGTGCTGTGGATCCTCCACACCACGCTGAATAGGTCAACCGGCTACACGCCATTCTTCCTGGTCTATGGATCGGAAGCCATCCTCTCCGCCGACATCGAGTTCGACTCCCCTCGCAAGCTCCTGTTACGATGAAAAAGCCAACAGGGAGGTGCGGGAGGACGGAGTGGACCTTCTGGAGGAGGTCCGCGAGCTGGCCCTGTCCATATCAGCCCTATACCAGCAGCGACTACGTCGCTACCATTCAAGCCGGATCCGCCCAGTCGCATTCCGCGAGGGCGACCTGGTTCTCCGGCTGGTGCAAGACACGAAGGGCATGCACAAGCTATCACCACCCTGGGAGGGCCCCTTCATCATCAGCCGGGCGCTGCCCAACGATTCCTACTACCTCATCAACGCGCAGCAGCCATGCAAGAACAAGATGGACAAATCAGACGAGGAGACCGAGCGTCCTTGGAACACGGCCGTGCTGCGCCCGTTTTACACCTAGTCGCCAGGCAGTGTATGTATCCTGAAAACCCTATGAATGAAAATGCGGACCCCCACAAGAATCTCGGGGGCTCCTTGCTAGAAATGTGTGAGCACCTATTTTCCGGTTCAAGTTTTCCAGCCCCGGCAACCCCTACCCGGGGGCTCGCCGGCTGGCCCGGCCTGCTAAGTCAACAAACCGGCTGAGTAGTGTGTGATGATGTCAGAGGCCCACTCTTCGTCTTAGCTATAGACCGTAACCCGGCTATCCGGCTAGCAAGAGCAAAAGCCCGAGGCATCCCACACAAAAAACAGGGAGGAGACGCAGCAGACCGGGCGTCCCGGCCCTGCGACTGATTCGAACCAATCCAGCTGCTAAGCCATTAGTACCGTGCGCAATGTACTGTCAGCTCCCTTCGATTCCGGCTGCAGACCGCGACTCTGCTGCCCGGCAAGGACGTAGCGAAAACAGCAGAGCGCACGGGAAAGCGACTAAGTGTCTAGAAAGGGACAAGCCAGTTTTCGAAAAAACAAGCCGTTTTCCGGCTACAATTTGGCAGACTAACCTACTAACCTATGTGGACATGTGTGTATGCGTATGTACATTTTTGTCCGACTACCCGAGTCGGAATTCAGGAGAAGGAAAGAAGATTCGAAGTCCTTGCCTTCATCAAGCACTCCGAATCTCGGGGGCTACACCCACTGGGTGCGCTCGCGCGCCCCCAGTGGAATCTTGTAGTTCCCGACAGGCTAAAGGCGTTTAGCCGGCCGTTCGGAGCCCAAGTGAGGGCAAGGGCTGGAGCAAGAGAAGACAAGGAAGATTCGAAGCACCTGGCTATGCCAACTACTCCGAATCTCGGGGGCTACACCCAGTGGGTGCGCTCGCGTGCCCCCACTGGAATGTTAGTTCCCCCGGCTGAAGGCGTTCAGCCGGCGAAAGCAGCCAACTAAGACGAGTCTAGTCGGATAAAGTTAGAAGATTTGGGGAAGAGAAGGGAGATTCGAAGCACCTGGCTACGCCAGCTACTCCGAATCTCGGGGGCTACACCTAGTGGGTGCGCTAGCGCGCCCCCACTGGAGGTGTAGTTCGTCCGGCTAAGAGTGTGTAGCCGGACTAGGATAGCCGGGCAGAGCAAGCCGGCAAAATATCAAAAGGAAACTCAACGCACAAGTTAAGGGAGATTCAAGAATTTCAACGATTAACAAACAAAAGGGAGGCGAAGCTCCTATAAGTTACCCGGCGTCAAAGATAGCCGGTACAGACAGACAAGGTTCATGGATAGACAAATACACCTGGCATCCCGGGGCAATAACTAGACGGCAGGACCCTTGCCGTGAGGGAGATCTTGGCCGGCAGAAGCTTCGGGCGGCGGAGGAGGCGCAGAGCTTGATCCGGTTCTAGCACCTACGGGTGGCGGCATCGGGCCCTCCACGTTAGGAGTGCCGACGGACTCCGAGTCGGTGAGCACCTCGTCGGGATCCACGTAGTCGGCAATCTTGATGGTGGATCCGCGGAGCTCCGGATGGGCTTGGCGGATGGCGGCAAGATCGGCTCCGGCACGGAAGCCACCGTCGATCTTCTCGACGCGGGTGTCCTTGTACCAGGAGAGCATGAGGGCCAGAGCCATCTCCGCTCCGGCCCGCACCGACAAGTCCCGCAGCCGGTCCACCGTAGCCGGCACCTCCCCCACCTTCGCAGCTAGCTGCGCCATCGTCTCCGGAACCGGAGCCTCCGGCGACACGAAGGAGAACACGTCCCGCGCCGCCTGACGAAGCTTGGCAGCTTCCTTGCCAAGAAGGACGACGAGCTCCTGGGCCGTCGGCTGCGCTCCCGGCCAGTTCTCCTGCAGCCGGTTGTAGGCCAGCAGGTCTATGCCGGGGTAAAAGGTTGTCAGAAAAGAGGAGTCAGATCCAGCTACCGGATCCGGAAAGAAAGGAAGACGGGAGAAGGAACTCACCCTTGGATGTGTGGCCGACCTGCATCATCTCCTCCACCATCGCCTTCTCCTTGACCGCTAGCCGTTTGATCTCCTTCTCTTGGTCCTTGTTCTGGGCCTCGAGAAGGGTGAAGGATTCGGCCCAACTAGCGAGCGAGGCGTCGCGCTCCTTGATGGTAGCCTCTAGACCATCTACCCTCGTGTGACAATCCTTGTTCTGCAGCCGCAGAGTGGAATTGGACTTGCTCAGCCGGTCGTTCGCTTTCTTCAAGCGATCGATCTCGCGCTGAGCGCACACGAGGATGGCTGCGGAAATTCCGGCTATCAGTACAAAAAAAGCCAAGAGAAGCGAACTTACTCTAGGAAGTCCCGTTGGCGGCAGCAAGCTTCTGCTCCAACGTCCGGTTCCCGCCGGCTGCGGCCTCCAGCAGCCGGATCTCCTTCACCGCCAGCTCGAGCGTGTTGGCAAGGTCCGACAGCGAGGCGGCGGAGGAAGCGTCGTCGTCCACGGCGTTGACGGCCAAGGACTCCTTCACGGCGACCACCGCCGTTCGTCATTCCTCCCCGGGCTCCTCGTCGGAGTTGTCGTCGCCAACAACGACGAGCTCCTTGCCGGCAGCCCCCAGCGCGCCCGCGGAGGAGCCTTCCGGCTGGGAGGGCTCCGCTTCCGGCTGGGGACCTTCCGGCTCGGCGGAGGCGGACGGCTCAGCTCGAGGGGGAGGCGAAGGATGCGCCTCAGAAGGAGGGGCGCCGGTCGGCGCAGTCGGGGAACGGGGCGGCGACCCGGCCGCCGCTCGTGCCGGGCTCGCAGCTCCGAAGGAGACCAGTGTGCTAAAAAGAAAGAGGAGAAGGCAAGAGCAAAATAAACCAAAGTCAGAAAAAGAAGAAAAAGGGCAAACACACAAAAAGCGCCGAAATAAAAAGGAGGGGGGGGGGGAGAAGGAACGTACCCCGGCACAACCGGGGCGACCCCTTCTTTCGGCCAAGACGGCTCGGCGACAAGGCACCGGACCGGCTTCTCCGTCGTAGACCGGCAGGAGCCGGAACGGCTGGAGCCGCTCCCACCTGCCTCGCCGTCCGTCGCGGAGCGCGTCGCCGGATCCGCGGTCGGCGCGGCCTCCTCCTCCTCGTGCACCTCCACGTGCGGGTCGATAGCCGGCTCGTCATTCCGGCTGGGGAAGGCATCGCCTTCCCCGTCTGATTCCTCGCCGGACCGCCGAGCACGCGGCTTGGGCAAGTCAGGCGTGAATACCTCGAGGGGAGCCTCGCCCTCCTCCCGAAGGATGCAAGCGAAGATCTTCCGAATACAAGAAGTCAATCAGACAGAACAAGGAAATAACACAGAAAGAGCAAATAAAGTTTCCGGCTATAAGAACTTACCCGGGGCGCGCGGTTCTCCCGGCTGTACGGCGCCAGACTGAACGTCTAGTTCTTCGGCAGCCGCTCCTTGCTGATCGTCCACAACCACTCCTTCAAGTTGTGGTAGCGGGGATCGCGGCGTGACAGCCGGGTCGGGTCCAGCCGGCCGGAGTAATAGCACATCTTGTGCACCCGCTGCTGCATCGGCATCATCAGCCGGGACATCCAGCTAAGAGTGATGTCCCGGCCGGTTAGCCAGCAGGTGCCGAGGGAGCGCATGCATTGCAGCATCGCGTCTGTCTCCGCCTTGTCGCCGTGGAACTTCAAGTCCCAGTTCTGCCAGCTGGACTCGACATCCTGGAAGGCCGGAAGATTTATCCGGTCGACATTGGTGACGTTCTTGACGTAGAAGTACGACTGCTGCCATAGCCCTACCATGTCCTGGAGCAAGAACTTGGGGTAGCCGGATTGGGAGCGGGAGTAGATGGAGGCGCCGCCGCAGACGACTAGAGGCCCCTTCGTGTACTGCACCTGCAGCTGGACTCGGAAGAGCCGACAGAAGAGCCCGAGATCCGGCTAGATCCCGAGATAGCTCTCGCAGAATGCCATGAAGTGCGCCAGCGTCCTGATGGCGTTGGTGCCGAGGTGGTGAAGACGGAGGTCGAAGAAGGCGAGAAAGGTCAGGAGGAAGGGGTTCACCGGAAGGGTGAACCCGCGCGCCAGATGAGAGAGGAAGACAATGCGCTCCCCCTCCGCCGGGTGCGGCAACACCTCTCCCGCCGGCACCAACCGCACCGCCACCTCCTCCTCCGACGGGAGAACGCGGGTGGCGCGGTACTTCTGAATCTGGTCTTCGGTGATGGAGGAGCCGCACCAAGCCCCACGGTTGGCGGCTATTTCCGGCTGGTGGAGAGGAGCGGCAACGGAAGAGTGGCGGTGGCCCGTAGCGTCGATGACGGCGAGCAGACGACGCAGAAGGCCAGAGCGCGGAAGGAGGAGCACGCGAGGGAGAAGGAGACTGCAGCGGGGGAGCGAAGGAAAGGAACTACCTCCCCCGCTGCATCCCTTTAAAGGGCCGGAAGGGCAACCGTCGACGGGGCCACGTGGCGCGCATCCAGGCAACCCACACCCCAACCGCCGCCCAGGATCCGGTGTGCCGAAGCCGGATGCGCAGAAGATCCCGGAGCAGGAACCGAAGCGCCGGACAGCGATTTCCCGAGGCGACGTGCGACGGGACGTTACGCTGCCCGCCATAGAGCAATGATGGCACGTGCGCGCATGGCCGGTGTCAGCACTAACGTCACAGGTAGTGCAACCGTCAAGCTCAGCCGGATACAAATTCAAAAACAAGAAGGAGTGCGCGCACATTTCGCCTAAGGGCGGAATCCACACGCGCTCGGGGGCTAGTGTCGGGGGGATGATCCCCAGGTACCCAAACCGGACAAGAAACCAGATAGTCGGATCACGTCCGGCTGGCCAGAGGCAGCCGTACAGGGTAAGACAGGCCGGCTATCGCCCGGTAGCCGGATCAGCAAGAGAGACCCGGATACGGCGACGTATCCGGACCCAATCAGTGAGACAGGATGACGTGCGTATCAGTGCACGGTACGCCCTCTACGATGACAAGAATGGCCACCACTCGGCCATACCGAAGACTTTGTGAGGGTGACGCAGGAACAGTGGCCTGTGCTGACGACGGGCTCGTACGGCGTCCACTGTGCCTACGACAACCATACCACTCGTACTCCGATAAGACATAACATACTGGACACTGTGGATGACCAGCCGGCTGGGGCCCGCGTGTGGGGCCTGCCAGTCGGATTGGCCAGGGAGACCGTTGCCTCTCTGCCTATATAAGGAGAGGCAAGGCCTCAGTAGAAAGGGTTGGTCATACAACATTTAATGCAGTAGCTAGCACATACAGCTCGAGGAGCACTTGTAGTTCGTGTATTCCACATAGTCAGATCCGGCAGGAGTAGGGGATTTACCTCATCACGAGGGCCCCGAACCTGGGTACTTCTTGCGTCCCGCTACGCTCGCTTGTATCCAATCCCGCCTGCGGACGCCGTCGATAGCTTCCCTGCTAGTCCCCACACCTCTATCTAACCTCCTCAGGTACTGTCGTTCCCAATACAATGACAGGTACGTCCAAAAGCTTTTTCGTAACTCTATCAAAGTAAAACCTACAATTTACTTGTAGTTTCAAATTTGACCTAATTCCAAAATATTGACATAAAGTTATTCAAATGTGCGGGGTTAGCTATAGGAAGCTTCAAAACCCATAAAACATGGGAATCACAAGTACAACATGTTGTCCATCCACTATATATATAGGTCTGTCAACTTGGCTTGTGACATCCACATCCAATATTCTTTGGACTTCTCTTTACGGAAAAGAACAACTAACCTCGTTCGTATTCACATAGAAAACATAGAATTCAATGTTCTTTCATGGTAGTTGGACACTCACACCCACGACACTGCTTACTACTAGAAAATGCGCCCATCTACCTCTGAAATGACATTTAATTCAAGAGCTATCTATCGCGCTTACTTGTAGCTCAAGTTTGACCTAATTAATTTCGTTAAATTGTAAAGATGCAAAATCTTAGCAAGAAGTTGAACCTAACATCAAAACGCTCGTTGTTTTCAGATATATTAATTGTGACCCCTCGATGGGTAACTCCAAATGATTTTTCTTAAAACTTTCAAATTAACCTACAATTTACTTGTAGTTTCAAATTTGACATAATTTCGACAAATCGACATATAGTCATTCGGTCAAATGGGCAGAGTTAGCTAGAAAGTTTGAAAACTCATAAATAAAACATGGGAATCGTTGGTACAACATGTTGGTCCACTATATATGTCTGTAAACTTGGCATGGCATTCACATCCAATATTCTTCGGACTTCTTACAAAAAGAACAACCTCGCTCGTCTTCACTTGGAAAATGTAGAATTGATTGTTCTTTCCTGATAGTTGGAAACTCACATTGACGACATTGTTTACTATAACAAGATACACCGATCTACCTCTGAAAATATATTTAATTTCAAGAGAAATCTATCGCGCTTAATTACTTGTAGCTCATGTTTGACCTAATTTTGTTAAATTGTCAAGATGCAAAATGTTAGCAAGAAGTTGAACCTATCGTCAAAACTCTCGGTGTTTTATGATATATTAATTCTGACCCATCGATGGGTACCTCCAAAAGTTTTTTTGTAAAACTACCAAAGCAACCTATAATGTACTTGAAGTTTCAAATTTGACCTATTTTTTGATAAATTGACATAAAGTCATTCGTTCAAATGAGTGGAGTTAGCTAGGCAGTTTGAAAACTCATAAAACATGGGAATCGTTGGTACAACATGTTGGTCCACTATATATGTCGGTAAACTTGGCTTCTGGCATTCATATCCAATATTCTTCGGACATTTATTTAGGGAAAAGAACAACCTCGCTCGTCATCACTCGAAAAATTGAGAATTGAATGTTCTTTCCTGATAGTTGGAAAATCACACCTACAACATTATTTACTAAAGGAAAATACACCCATCTACCTCCGAAAAGTCATATTTTTCTAGAGCAATCTATCACGCTTACTTTGTAGCTCAAGTTTGACCCAATTTCTTTAAATAGTGTCATGATGCAAAATCTTAGCATAAAGTCAAACCAGTTGTCAAAACTCTCGGTTGTTTCTCATATATTGATTGTGAACCCCCGATGGGTACCTCCAAAAGCTTTTTCGTATAACTTTCATAGCAACCTACAAAATTTGTAGTATATAGTACAAATTTGACCTAATTTTGATTAATCGACATATAAAGTCATTCAAGTGGGCAGAACAATAAGCTATAGGAAGTTTGAGAACTCATAAAACACAGGAAATCATAAGTACAATATGTTGGTCCACTATATATGTGTCAAAACTTGGCTTGTGGCATTTAGATCCTTATTCTTTGGACTTCCTTTATAGGAGAGAATAATCTCGATATCACTCGAAAAATTGAGAATGTTCTTTCCCGATAGTTGGAAACTCACACTGATAGAATTGTTTACTACAAGAAGATGCACCCATCTATCCTAGAAAAGACATTTAATTCAAGAGAAAGCTATCGCGCTTACTTGCTTGTAGCTCAAGTTTGACCTAATTTCGTTAAATAGTTAGGATGCAAAATCTTAGCAAAAAGTTGAAACTATCGTCAAAACTCTCGGCGGTTTCTGACATATTGATTGTGACCCCTCGATGGGTGCCCCCCAAAAGCTTTTTCGTAGAACTTTCAAAGCAACCAACAATTTACATGTAGTTTCAAATTTGACCTAATTTTGATAAATCGACATAAATCATTCAAATGGGCAGAGTTAGCTAGGAAGTCATTCAAATATCAACAAACATTTAATGCAAGAGCGATCTTTCACACTTACTTGTAGCTCAACTTTGACCTAATTTTGGTAAACTGTCAAGATGCAAAATCTTAGCATGAAGTTGAACGTGTCGTTAAAACTCTCGATGGTTTATGATATATTAATTGTCCCCTGAATAAGTACCTCCAGGAGAGTTTTCATAAAACTTTCAAAGCAACCTACAATTTACTTGTAGTTCAAATTTGACCTAAATTCGATAAATAATTGGCATAAAGTCATTCAAGTTGGCAGAGTTAGCTTGGAAGTTTGAACTCTCATAAAACATGGGTATCGTCAGCACAACATGTTGGTCCACTCTTTATGTCTGAGAACTTGTCTTGTGGTATTCAGATCCATATTGTTCAAAGTTTCTTTACGTAAAAGAACAATCTCGTCATCACTCAAAAAATTCAGAATTAAATATTCTTTCGTGATGGTTGGAAACTAACACCGATGACATTGTTTACTACATCGCCCATCTACCTCTAAAAATACATTTAAGTCAATAGAAATCAATTTCCCTTACTTATGTAGCAAATGTGTGACCTAATTTCGTTAAATCGACAAAAAGTCACTAAAGTGTGCAAAGTTAGCTGGGAAGCTTGAAACATCCTATTTCTGAAAACTTTAGAATTATAAGAAACCATGTTCCACTTTGTATGATAATTGGGGCAGTGTAATTATTTTATAATTGTGGTAGGTCGCGTAGGACCGAGGTGCTTTATTAGTTAACACGCGGTCAGTGGAAGTACAAGTTACCTCAAGGACCTCATAAAAATGAAAATTACATCCAAGTCCTTGCATTTAGCACAAGATCCCTGAAACTAAGCAATGAAGTGTCTTTTGAGATTTGCGCGTATGCTAGATATTGTAGAGCCAAAATTTGTTCTGAAACAATCTACATTTTAGATTTTACTACTAGTACATATAGTAAACAAGAATCCATAAAACAAATTGATCGTACTCTCTATTGGAGTAGTAACTTGGATTAGTTTTTCATATATCTAAGTACTACTACTAATTATAATTTTTCAAAAAATAGTACCACTAATAAATGTAGTACTGGTTTGTCTGATTTGTTGTAAGATATAGTACTACTACTATTACTAGTACTCCCTCTGTCTGGGATTATTAAGGCCATTTAAATTTGATAAGACAAAAATAGTTAATTATAGGTTGGTGTCGAAGCCATGCATGCAGTCATCGGTCTCTCCCCTGCAGTAGGCCACAGGCTTTTTGTCTCTCTCTAGGAGTAGATCTTCTTGCCTCTCACTCACCTGGATCTTCTTGCCTCGGTCTCTCCCTCTGTATGTATTGTACTGTCTGGTACAGTACATCGTGACACCTTCTTTATTACTCACCTATCAACTTTCTGTAGCCTTTTTGTTTTGACGAAGCATATACAGCGTGTGGACACTGTCTAAGAAAAAAGTTGCCATGTGCAGCTGCCGCTGGTGCGCCCATGCCTAGCGTATTCCTGTACAATCGTACCAGTATAGTACGAAACTCAGTCAATATACTCTTTAGTACACCCACCCAACCCGGGTTTCTGGCTGGCGGGCACTATGTCGGCGAGCCGATCTTCCCTCTGTAACCACTCGCACAAGTTCGTGTACCGCGTCGGCAGACTCGACCGTGAGCCGGTTGCTATGGACGCCGTCCAATCTGAGGCGATGATTGAGTGCTCCTACGACAACTGCTTTAGTTTGGTCGCCTTCGACAAGCTCGACGAGCACAAGATCGCGTGCTCGCACGGCCCGTGCTCCTGTGTTGATTCCGCCTTTGATTTCATTGCCTCGCCGGCAGGGCTCCTTCCCCACATGAAGGAGGCCCACGGGGTCATAGTAATCAGGGCCATCTACGGCAGCGCCTTCTTTTGCATCATCCCGACTCCACCACCATAAAGCACGAGGGGATTCACGCGCTTCCTCTGCAAGGATGACGGTGCCATGTTTGGCCGGACCATCAGCATGCTCGGCCCAGCCGCCGTCGTGTCCTTGGTGTGCATCAGGCAAGACAGGTGCTTGTGGCCGCGGTACACGGTGAAACTGTGTGCGCTTGGACCGCCGGGGTTGGTGGACTTATCGATGGTCGAGAGCCTTAATGCGGTAATCGAGCTGACGAGCAGCTCGTCACTGGCCAACCTCCCGTCCGACAAGCTCAGGACGTACCTCAGGGTGCCGCCGCGGTTCCTGATGAAGGTTGGACAGTCCACCCATGTATCTTTCTGGATTTGCATCGACAAGAAAAAAGATCTTAAACTAAGGCTGATGATCAAGACTGTAATAGTGTATTAGTAGATAAATAGTACTACTAGTAGTACTATTTTACTACTCAAGTTTACTAGTAGTAGTCGCATGTAGGTTCTCTTTTGGTACTAGGAAGGATGTATTTTGGATGTAAACTAAGTTTGCTGCTAATGTTATTATGGAGTATTTAGGGGTTTAGTATGACTTTTATGTAATTGTTTACTTCTACGACATGGACCAGAGAAAAACACACTAACTGTTCTTACGGTGCTTCGATTTTAATCATCTAACTCAATGATTATGGAATTTTATGCCCAAACTTGTTAATTCGACTTGATTTAAGTCTTGAACCAAGATTGTCGTCAAAATTGCGCTGGTGTGGACGATGCATCGACGTGGGTCCAGCATGCAGGATAGGTTACCCTGAAATTTAGCCTAAATATCTAGAAAATAATATGGACATCTACGACATCAACTCAATGTTATCAGAATCATCATGAATTATGTTTTCATATTATATGCGTTTGACATTATGTAAGTTAGTATGTTTATACATATAGTTGGTCAAACTTTATAAATATTGACTTCGACAAAACCTAGTATGCTTTCTAATTTGGAAATGAGGGAGCATCTAAGTACTAAAATGTGTCGAAACACATGTGTATCTAGACAAAGCCAAGTCAATAACTACTATTTTAGGATAGAGGCAGTAATTATTTATGAGTAATCTATTTTTCATAAAAGAATTACTGCTACAGCACGTGCCCACGACTAGAGCATGGACCAATGCATAATAATTAGGCGACCATGCAGTGGCGATCTACTCCATACTGGATTACCCTACGTGCGGATGCGCACTAGTGGAGCACATGCTCGTGCCGTTCCTGAGTACGTAGTAGTACTACTAGTATACACAAATAGGAGTACAAAAATAGATAGATCTTGTTGCTCATTGTACTATTTTTTCCCCTTTAAGGCAACCTGGACGTGACTACTACAGTACTATATTGGCACAACTTCTGCTTTTGGCGCTACAAGATGAATGTGGAACTCTCTGTGTCCATTCAAAAAAAACTCTCTGTGTAACATTAGTGTACTTGTACTTCTTGTACTCCCTAGTTTTTCGGACGCGTAGTAAAATAGTGCAGTAAGTCTATTTGGTCAAGCTGCATGCAACGAGCATTAGTTTGACAGGACAATTCAGGTTTTTAGATATCCAATATTCTACTCCAGCTCAATGGCTCAAGACACAAAGTAGCTAGTACTCCTCTATCCTCCGGTTGTCGCCCAGATCACAATGAACAAGCAAAATATTGTGTATCTTGAAAATTTCCATGGCCCTTTATTACCTGCAGAGGTTTATTTTATTTCCTTCGAGGCACCTGCAAAGACTGATACTGTACTGTACTAGTAGTACTACTTGTAAATAATGTTCTACAGTTGGTCCCTACAGTTAGTACTATACATAGACTTTAGTAGCTACTCTCGTCACATTGAATTGTCCAAGAGGTATAGTTCCTTTTTTCTCCAAGAGGTGGAGTTCCTTGTTTTTTCTCCAAGAGGTGGAGTTCCTTTTTTCTCCAAGAGGTGGAGTTCCTTTTTTTCCTGAGAGAGGAAACCTTTTTTTATTCCTTCTTTGATTCAAAGAAAATTCAAAGGTTTTGTGAAGGATCTTGTCCCTTAGGAAATAATCCTATGCTGATTTGTTTGATTCAGAGGATTCCAATATGTAGGAATTATGTCCCGTTTGGAATGCAGGATAGGAAAAATATAGGAATAGGAAAAACACGGGAACTGAGATTCCTTAAAAGTATTCCTTTGCCCTCTATTTTAGGAAAATTTCCGTCCACTCCAACCTCATGGTATAATTGCTTTGCTTTCCCTGTGATTCAAACACATACTTGATCTAAATTCCTGTAGTTTCCCCTTCTTATGTTTTTAGAATCCTACAAATCAAACGAGCCCTGAGAGATGGTCTTTGTTTTTTGATTGTCTTTGTTCATTTTTTTGTTTGAACATAGGGTCATAGAGCTTCCTCGGAACACGAGGAGGGTGGAAATTCCACAAACCTCCAACAATTGGATTCGAAATTGCAGGGAACTCCAGATAATCAGGATAGTCTAGTTACAAGAAACTACTGTACTACAATTACTTTTGGGTACAAATGCTGCACATAGCACAAAATTCTCGATTAGCCCTCTTAGCATTATTTCTTACATACCTGGGGCTCAACAGTTGGATCTCATTGCAACTATGGCTCTAATTGTTGGAGGTTTGTGCAACTAGCCTCAATTGGAGCCCCACCCCCACTCGTGCACCTTCTGTAGTACTACTAGTAGTAGAGTACTAGTACTACGCACCATCAGCCTTTGTCTTCTCCATCGCACCCCGGCCGCCATCTCACGCTAACAATCTTCCCTCCCTCCCTCCCCCACCCCACCCCACCCCTAAGAAAGCTACCAAAACACCAGCCATAGCCTCCTTCCATGGTGAGATCGAGCAAGGTCTGTAAAGATCCTGAGCAGTTTTAGAAGGTGTTCACCGAAGGCCCTCTTCAAGTACTCATCAACCATTGCGATGCCACCACCGTCGCAAGCTTCGTCGGTTCATCCAAACATATTCTTCAATTAGCAAAAGAGAGCGGAACTACGCCTTCTTCTCATCCGTTTGGCCTCCCATGTGTTCTTCATTCTCACCCGACGGTGAGACCGTGGGAATCCAAAGACTGCTTCGAAGTGGCGGGCAGACCGTTGAAGCTGATGCCGCTGGACAGGTTCTCCTCCGATGCTGTGATGCCAAATGGTTTTGATGAGCAGCGAGCAGGCGACAATGGAGATTGGATCATCACAGTTGGGCCCGATTTCATGGGGATTGTTCGTTTGCGGTACCAAACTTCCCGGGCGAGTGCATCCTGGTACCCGAGTTGTCATCAATCACGCGGAGGGGCCGTAGTAGAATCGACAATTGTCCAGAAGAGCCAAATGGGTGTGAGTACATATCTAACGGCCAAACGGTCGTTTGAACCAAATGAAAAACGGTTGAACTAAAATACCACCGTTAGGTCAACTCTTCTTGGCCCGCCCTATCAGTATTCCCCATTATCTTTTGTAGTTGTGGACTAGCTTACCCCTGCGTGGACTAGATCCCTAAGTGGACTAGATTAATTTGTTTTCTCTGCTCTGGTCTTCTCCCCTGCTCCCCTCCCCAAAACATTTAATCAGCTCTGGCTGCTCGTCTCAGATCGGAGCTTGCATTTGCTCTAATTTGCGTCTCCGCCATGTTCGGTCAACCTCCCACGCCTCTAATCGAAGCTCGCAGTCGTCACCATCGCATCGTCCGTCATATCGGAGCTTCGTGTCCCCGGACTAATATCTCGCCTCTGGCTAGTACTTCTCGCATGGTGGAGCACGTCTTGTCGGGCGATCCAGGCTGGCGATCGGCCTCGGGAAGTTGCGTGCTGCCGCACACCCCAGGCATGGTAGCCCTGGCACAACAGTTCGACGACCACGCTCTCATGGCCACCGTGCTGGGCTTCTGTCCCGCCGTGTCGCCGGCAGAGTTGCTGTTGGCTTTCAGGTCTCGTTTTGGGATCATACGAAATGAGGTCAAGATTGAGGTATGCGCGTCTCCATTCGATTTTTTCATCCGGTTCGAGCACAGCTCAGACACCAAGCGTGTTCTGCATTCTTCCCGTTCTTTCGAGTGCTGTAGGGAGAAAATGAGCTTCATGCGTTGGTATCACGCCTGTGGGTGGGATGATCGCTTGGGGTAGCTTCATTTCTTCTCCAAACTTGGCTTTGACAGCCTCCCATTGGATGCTTGGGAGCCGAAGGCCCTCAAGAAGGTCGTCAGTAGCCTTGGCGACGAGCTAGTGGAAATCGTGCCACCGAGCGATAAATGGGTCATCGAGGTAAAGGCGTGGCTAAAAGATCCTGATGCCGTTCCTAAGATGTACGAGGTGCAGATTCCAAGCAGGGCAGGGCGACAACTTTGCTGGAAGCACCCGGTCATCATCCACCTGTAGGAGGTTCTGGAATCGGTACATGGCATTCAGGGCCCTGAAGAGGCTACCAGAAAGCGTCCTCGTCGCCTGTAGTGTTGTCCTGGAAGGATCGATGGCACAGGATCACCACCGTTTCGCGACAGCGCACACAATTTCAGTGGGGGAACTGGGCTTGGACGAGCCGGTGGTTCTGATTTCCCTCGAGTGAAGATAAAGCTCTAGTGAATTGCCGTGGTATGTGTGGCTAATGAATTTGTAGTATGGAGAGCATTGCAGGAAGTTAGCATCGACTAAAAATGTGTAATAGTTTGAATCAATGTAGTACGTGTGTGTAATAGTTTGAAGTAGTATGTGTGTGTAGTAGTTTGAATCGATGTAGTATGTGTGGGTAATGAATTTGATGTAGTGTGTGTGTAATAGTTTGAATCGATGTAGTTGAACACCGTGCTTTATAATTTCTGTGAATAACCAAGGACAACATCATAAAAAGAGGGTGGTCTGGCAATGAGTAATGTCAATTATGTGGATGCCAGGAAAATGTATTCCATCTCCTCTTCAAGTACGAGGTATCTATATTTGTAACACGTGGAACTGTAGGACCATTTTGTAGACAACACAAGACAAATGAAAAATGGTTTACAGCACAGACATCAGACGTAAAATCTGTAGTTTGGGATAAAAAATGCTAGTTACCTGGATTTAACCACGACTAGTGATTGAAGGAAATAGATACTTGATAGTATTTTCTTACAACAGTAGTACTTCCATACAAAAGGGTCTTATACCTGTATAAAAGTGGGCTAAACTTCCTACTAGTTTATAGAATATTTCGTCAGCATTTCATCTACAAAAGCCATTCTTCAGTCTGAACTTAACTATTCTACACTGAAGAAACTACAGATCTCCACCAGAAAAGTTGGCTGGCCAATTGCCCTAAGAGGACATAAGTTCTTTGATAATTTAACCCAAACTGATATATTGCCTTCCCGCCAAACTACAAGAAATCTACATCATTCATGCACGAGCGATTTGCATGCGCCAGTCCCGGTTCAGTTGGACCATCCGCGCTGCTACAACGATTTCTTCGAAACTGAAATTCGGCATTTCCTTCTTGGGATCGTAGGTCCGTGTGAACTCGAACCTGAATTCTGGCGCTGAGCTGATGCCCGCCGTCGGCTCCGGTTGTCGAACGATCCAGCATGCTAAGTGTAGAAGCTTGGTCGCCGCCACGGTACGGCTCCCGACGGTGCGTAGGATGGATCGTATTTGCCGCAGACGGCGTGTTCCCAGCCTCCCCCACTGAGGTAAGGTAACCCGCGCTGAAGCATGGATGCGAGAGTTCCTAGACCTTGGCGCTACCCTGTTCGAGGGTGTGTACCCTCGGCGGCATGCTCTTGTGAACGATTTGATACGTATCTTATTCCCACTGCCTAGAGCATGCCGTAATGCCGCCGCGCGATTTCTCCACATCACTCTCTTGGCCCTGCTTGCCGCATCTGGCGCCAACGACGCCGCCGCCACCGCCGCGGCTAATTCGGCACATTCGGGGAAATCATCCGCCTGGCAAGGAAATGGGAGACCAGCCTTGAAGTAGAGCTTCATGGCCTTCCTTAGAGGGGCTAAATACCCTAGTTACGGCGGCTGTCGCGGCGGCGGCGGCTACTTACGCGGGGTCATGTTACCCTAGGTGGTGCGGCACGGAGGAGCTGCGCAAGGTGAACTATGGTTTGTCGGAGAAGGGGAGTGAAAGACTGACAGTAGGTTTGGACTACGGGCACGCGTGAAAATAACAATCTCCCATTTCCTTAGAGGGTAATAATTCGACACTCGTTGCATTAACCGCTCAATCTTTATTTCCCTTCTCAGCATAAGAGTGCAAACGTATTAAAAAGATCGGTCATGGCTATCCACCTCATCGGGCAATGTACCAGGACAGGTAGGAGACCGGGCTTCGTTTTAGAAATGTTGACAACTGTGCCCTTACATTTATACTATATTATTTCTATACCACCACGTACCGTCAATTGTAGCAACACCATCAGAAACAGGGGATGACGATGTGGCGTGTTTTCTTTTTTATAAAGGGCATCAGAAACAGGGGATGCCGACGTGGCATGTTTTCTGACTGGCGGGCCCGCCTCCTCCAGCTTCGACCGCACGCATCCCAGGTTCGAGGGCTGGTGCCGCCCACCAACACATTATTGTGCAATTTTCCATGTGGAACCTGAATTCCGGCGCTGAGCTGATGCCCGCCGCAGGCTCCGGCTGTCGAACACAGAGAATTCTGAAAGAAGGTACTAAAAATAAATACTTTGAATTCTGAAAGTACTAAAATTAAATACATTACAATTTTGTCTGAAAGGTAATACGCATACTGCTGATCTAAATAATAAAAATACAGTACAAATTTCTACTTCGAAAAATAGACCTGAAAATGCTAGCAAATAACCTAGGATGAATATAGGATTCATTCTCCCCTATATATTTCATCGTCGGCGGCTCCCGCATGCTGCAACACATGTTCAGAGAACTCTCTCCGTTTGCAATGTGCTGCCAGTATCTCGTCTAGAGGGGAAGGCCTCGGTGTATGTTCCAGACTTAAGCCATGCATTACCATTGTTGGTTCCTCTTCCCAGGCTTGAACATCATGATCGTACAGTCTGATATAATTCCTGTAGTATATGCAACCGGGTTTGACTGTGGGGTGTAACCTGGTGTCAATGGAGATAGACCGATTGTAATCAACAAAGAGGGCACGAATTCCAATGTCACCGATGGCCTCGAGAGAGCGGTTCTCCGTGTCCACCCGATACAACACCGGTTTCCCTTTGGCAAAATCCCTGTTCAACACAAGAAGCAGATCACCATCTGACTCCACTAGGTAAAATTTTTAAGTTCCGCATACCTGTTCAAAGACTGGGGATGAAATTATTTTGGCCATCGTGACAGTGCTCGCGCGCTGCTCTAACTGGATGTTGGTCGACAAGATGTCTCCAATCTCAAGTAATGCATATACTTCCCCTCGGAATGCCATCATGCAGTCCAGAAGCGTATCAGGAGGTGGCGAATACAATCCTTCTCCAAATGATTCATTGATTTTCCCCGTTGGCATCGGCCCATGCAATATGATCTGGATAATCAGTGCAAATGAACACCATCGTTGGGGACTTCGTGACGATGACAGATTGCAGAAGATCAGATGGTATGTGTGCTTGAAACTCAGTGTTAGAATTATGAGTGATTGGGTTCAGAAGCTAAATCTGGTACGGCTCCACCCTCTGAGGAAGCACTATGACGCCACGAGAAACACCGACGAAATAGAATCTTTTGGAAGAAGAGGGCATCGGTTAGCACTAAGATGTTTACAATGGAAAATACCAATAAATGAATGTTATATATATATCGGATATGAATGTGAACCTGCGATGGACATCCATTAGATTCGCCCTGAAGCAACGACTAGTGGCGAGGTTGAGGAAGGTGAAGTCGCCAACGTCTGGAAGTGTGTGATCTA
This sequence comes from Avena eriantha, assembly GCA_910589775.1. Classification (NCBI taxonomy): domain Eukaryota; kingdom Viridiplantae; phylum Streptophyta; class Magnoliopsida; order Poales; family Poaceae; genus Avena; species Avena eriantha. Next base: position 281,778,287 of record OU342742.1, on the reverse strand, counting down.
TCATGATCCAGTTGTTGAGATGGAATTCAGGCACCTTTAAAGTGTGACGCCAATCGGTGCAGACTTCCCGACAAGCAGCATAGGTGTTGACGTACTCCTCTTTCTCCATCAAGTAGTCGGCGATCTTGCGAAGTGGGTCGGCCGGGAGATTGGACCAGTTCCTCTTCATCTGGCTACTAGCCATGGCTTACGTGCGGGAATGTTTTGATCGAGGAAGATAGAAGAACTACCACTGTGACGAGAAGAAGAAGAGGAGAACAGACGAGGGAGACGAAGCGGAACTGCCACTGCGAGGAGACGAAGGAGAAGAAGAGGAACTGCCACTTCAAGTTTGGATCAACGGGCTTTTTTGGAACTAGCGCGTGAACCAGCCATGCATTGCATGCGAGTTTTGATCAAACAGACTGACATGTGGGACCTGCTAAAAAATTCCGTGAAGTGCTACCGTGCATAGTGCACTGACAGGTGGCATGTTTTCTGACTGGTAGGCCCGCCTCCTCCACGTTCGATAGCGTGCATCTCAGGTTTGAGGGCTGGTGGATCCATGTGTAGTCTCTGAAGAGAACACACATTTCAATGACACTGGTGGATCCATATGTGGTATGTGAAAAGAATAGTCATGAAATGACTCTAGTTGTTGTTAGTAAAAATAACACACATGCAATGACAATGGTGGTTCCATATGCGGTCTATGAAAAGAACACACATGCAATGACTAAGGCTACGGTTAAAGAGAAGAACACACATGCAATGACACTGGTGGATCCATAGGTGGATTGTGAAAAGAACACACATGCAATGACTCTGGTTGTTGTTAGTAAAAAGAACACACATGCAATGACACTAGTGGATCCATGTGTGGTCTCTGAAGAGAACACACATTTCAATGACACTGGTGGATCCAAATGTGGTATGTGAAAAGAATAGTCATGAAATGACTCCAGTTGTTGTTAGTAAAAAGAACACACATGCAATGACACTGGTGGGTCCATCTGGGGTCTCTCAAGATAACACACATGCAATGACTAAGGCTGTAGTTACTGAGAAGAACACACATGCAATGACAGTAGTGGATCCATAGGTGGATTGGGAAAAAGAACACACATGCAATGACTCTGGTTGTTGTTAGTAAAAATAACACACATGCAATGACACTGGTGGATCCATGTGTGGTCTTTGAAGAGAACACACATTTCAATGACACTGGTGGATCCATATGTGGTATGTGAAAAGAATAGTCATGAAATGACTCCAGTTGTTGTTAGTAAAAAGAACACACATGCAATGACACTGGTGGATCCATGTGTGGTCTCTAAAGAGAACACACATGCAATGACTCTAGCTGTGGTTAATGAGAAGAACACACATGCAATGACACTGGTGGATCCATAGGTTGATTCTAAAAACAACACACATGCAATGACACTGGTGGATCCATAGGTGGTTGTGAAAAGAACAAAATGCAATGACTCTGGTTGTTGTTAGAAAAAAGAACACACATGCAATGACACTGGTGGATCCATGTGTGGTCTAAAAAGAGAACACACATTTCAATGACACTGGTGGATCCATATGTGGTATGTGAAAAGAATAGTCATGAAATGACTCCAGTTGTTGTTAGAAAAAAGAGCACACATGCAATTACACTGGTGGATCCATGTGTGGTTTCTGAAGAGAACACATAAGCAATCACTCTAGCTGTGGTTAATGAGAAGAACACACATGCAATGACACTGGTGTATCCATGTGTGGTCTTTGAAGAGAACGCACATTTCAATGACACTGGTGGATCCATATGTGGTATGTGAAAAGAATAGTCATGAAATGACTCTAGTTGTTGTTAGTAAAAAGAGCACAAATGCAATGACACTGGTGGTTCCATATGTGGTCTGTGAAGAGAACACACATGCAATGACTCTAGTTGTGGTTAATGACAAGAACACACATGCAATGACACTTGTGGATCCATAGGTGGATTATGAAAAGAACACACATGCAATGACTCTGGTTGTTGTTAGTAAAAAGAACACACATGCAATGACACTGGTTGAACTTATTGTGGTATGTGAAAAGAATAGTCATGAAATGACTCTAGTTGTTGTTAGTAAAAAGAACACACATGCGATAACATTAGTGGATCCATGTGTGGTCTCTAAAGAGGACACACATGCAATGACTCTAGCTGTGGTTAATGAGAAGAACGCACATGCACTGACACTGGTGGATCCATATGTGGATTGTGAAAAGAACAGACATGCAATGACTCTGGTGGATACATGTGTGGTCTTTGAAGAGAACACACATTTCAATGACACTGGTGGATCCATATAGGGTATGTGAAAAGAATAGTCATAAAATGACTCTAGTTGTTGTTAGTAAAAAGAACTCACATGCAATGCCACTGTTGGATCCATGTGTGGTCTCTGAAGAGAACACGCATGCAATGACTCTAGCTGTGGTTAATGAGAAGACCACACATGCAATGACACTGGTGGATCCATAGGTGGATTGTGAAAAGAACACACATGCAATGACTCTAGTTGTTGTTAATAAAATGAACACACATGCAATGACACTGTTGGATCCATGTGTGGTCTTTGAAGAGAACACAGATTTCAATGACACTGGTGGATCCAGATGTCGTCTGTGAAAAGAATAGTCATGAAATGACTCCAGTTGTTGTTAGTAAAAAGAACACACACGCAATGACACTGGTGGATCCATGTGTGGTCTCTAAAGAGAACACACATGAAATGGCACTGGTGGATCCATAGGTGGATTGTGAAAAGAACACACATGCAATGACTCTGGTTGTTGTTAGTGAAAAGAACACACATGAAATGACACTGGTGGATCCATGTGTGGTCTCTGAAGAGAACACACATTTCAATGACACTGGTAGATCCCTATGTGGTATGTGAAAAGAATAGTCATGAAATGACTCCAGTTGTTGTTAGTAAAAAGAGCACACATGCAATGACACGGGAGGTTCCAAATGCGGTCTGTGAAAAGAACACACATGCAATGACTCTAGCTGTGGTTAATGAGAAGAACACAGGTGCATTGACACTGGTGGATCCATAGGTGGATTGTGAAAAGAACACACATGCAATGACTCTGGTGGATCCATGTTTGGTCTTTGAAGAGAACACACATTTCAATGACACTGGTGGATCCATATATGGTATGTGAAAAGAATAGTCATGAAATGACTCCAGTTGTTGTTAGTAAAAAGAACACACATGCAATGACACTGGTGGATCCATGTGTGGTCTCTTAAGAGAAAACGCATGCAATGACTCTAGCTGTGGTTAATGAGAAGAACACACATTCAATGACACTGGTGGATCCATAGGTGGATTGTGAAAAGAACACACATGCAATGACTCTAGTTGTTGTTAGTAAAAATAACACACATGCCATGACTCTGGTTGATCCATGTGTGGTCTCTGAAGAGAACACACAGATCAATGACACTAGTGGATCCATATGTGGTCTGGGAAAAGAATAGTCATGAAATGACTCCAGTTGTTGTTAGTAAAAAGAACACACATGCAATGACACTGGTGGATCCATGTGCGGTCTCTAAAGAGAACACACATGAAATGACACTGGTGGGTCCATAGGTGGATTGTGAAAAGAACACACATGCAATGACTCTGGTTGTTGTTAGTAAAAAGAACACAATTGTAATGACACTGGTGGATCCATGTGTGGTGTCTGAAGAGAACACACATTTCAATGACACTGGTGGATCCATATGTGGTATGTGAAAGAATAGTCATGAAATGAATCCAGTTGTTGATAGTAAAAAGAACACACATGCAATGACACTAGTGGATCTATCTGTGGTCTCTAAAGATAACACACATGCAATGACTAAGGCTGTAGTTAATGAGAAGAACACACATGCAATGACACTAGTGGATCCATAGGTGGATTGTGAAAAGAACACACATGCAATGACATTGGTTGTTGTTAGTAAAAAGAACACACATGCAATGACACTGGTGGATCCATGTGGTGTCTCTGAAGAGAACACACATTTCAATGACACTAGTGGATCCATATGTGGTATGTGAAAAGAATAGTCATGAAATGACTGCAGTTGTTGTTAGTAAAAAGAACACACATGCAATGACACTGATGGATCCATGTGTGGTCTCTGAAGAGAACTCACATGCAATGACTCTAGATGTCGTTAAAGAAAAGAACACACATGAAATGACACTAGTGGATCCATAGGTGGATTATGAAAAGAACACACATGCAATGACTCTGCTTGTTGTTAGTAAAAAGAACACACATGCAATGACACTAGTGCATCCATTTGTGGTCTCTGAAGAGAACACACATTTCAATGACACTGGTGGATCCATATGTGGTATGTGAAAATAATAGTCATGAAATGACTCCAATTGTTGTTAGAAAAAAGAACACACAGGCAATGACACTGGTGGATGCATGTGTGGTCTCTGAAAGAGAACACACATGCAGTGACACTGGTGGATCCATTTGTGGATTGTGAAAAGAACACACATGCAATGACTCTGGTTGTTCTTAGTAAAAAGAACAGACATGCAATGACACTAGTGGATCCATGTGTGGTATGTGAAAAGAATAGTCATGAAATGACACCAGTTGTTGTTAGTAAAAAGAACACACATGCGATAACACTGGTGATCCATGTGTGGTCTCTAAAGAGAACAAACATGCAATGACTCTAGCTATGGTTAATGAGAAGAACACACATGCAATGACACTGGTGGATCCATAGGTGGATTGTGAAAAGAA